>JACJUY010007231.1:27554-45323 GCA_014220935.1 Platorchestia sp. MABIK
GAAATTCTGGAGAATTGTTGTGGCCTGACGAAAGGAAGGCATACTTTTTGTGTTATGCCAGCTATTGTTGAAGTTTGATTTGAGTAAAGTAAAGTTTGGTCATGTTAAGTTAATACATCCGAGTTCGCGGAATAGTCAGGCATAAGGTTTGAAATGTTTCAACAAGCACATTCTTAATCCCTCGGTAAGGGGAATCGGAGATTCTGGAAAATAGCAGTAAGGTAAATAGGGAACACAACGGCATAGGCAACTTTCAGCGGCTGCAATCACAGTCCCCATGCACTCCCAGACTGCCAATCTTACTAGCAATAGGTACAGGTCTGCAGGTACTGCTACAAAAGAGTCTGAGAGCAATGTGGGCAATTATTATTCACTGTGCAGCATAAGACGATTGACGAATAGCAAATCGAAACCTAACGTGACCGACAATCTGATGTCGTTTTTGAAAGGAGGGGTCTAGCATCTAGCTCGCTTTTGCTAAAATAAACAAGTTTTACTCAATAACCGTGAGATCGAAGTTGCTTCATTGAAGAGTCACAAAGGTTTGAAATTTGACAATAATTCGCACTCTGAGAGTGGCAGGGATATCTACCATAGAAGTAAGAAAAGATCTTTAAATTAATCAAGCTGATTGCAAAAAATGTTCAACATAACACTCATTGAGGCGGTGCAGGAGTTCAACCGCCAGTGCAATGATTCCCGGACGCGATCGAAGACATCAGGAGTTTTACGTTCCTTGCGGAGGCTTCAATGAATCTAGTGATGAGGTCTTCTTCGAAATGAATCGGAGTTTCGAACATCAAACTTTTCAAATATCCCCAGAAGTAAAAATTTAATGGCGAAATGTTAAAATACCTTGGTATCCATGTGATGGGGCCGCCACGGCCAATCCTGCGATTTGGATATCGGGTATCCAATAACCGTCAACAGTAATTGCGAAGTGTACTAAGCACTTTCATGTTGGAATCAAATTTCTTTGATGTTGGTTTAGGGAACATTTCCTAACAACTCAGATATTTCATTGAAGAAAAAATCTAATAAAGGCATCAATTCACAATTACAAGGATTACTCGTATACATGAACCAAATATTCTCGGAGATTCTAATCTGATGTTATTCATGTCATGTAACATGTTTATTAACATCAGACCACAAGTGCAGATAATGGACGTTGGCTATTCCTTCAGCCGTGAATGATGCTGCGTTTATGGATAAGGCTTTTGATGGAAATCAAGGTTCTTCAACTGTTTTGTGTAGAAACCAAATAATAAGTTGAACCCGACGTAGGAAATCTCCATCGTTTCATTCTTGTATATGCTGAACCTGATATAGATGTTGACCATTATCGTGTAACACTCTCCACACTGTAGTTTGACTTGAATGAAAAACACGTGCAGTAGAATAAGTACAGGGGGTTGGATTATTTCGAGAATATTCCAATTCCAATGTTTCTTCCTGCTTGACTGAATTTCTATTTTTATGGCATCCATCAGGTTGTGCTCTGCAAAATGCTCCTTCTTCCTTCAATCTCCAGTTCATGGCTGCAAATGCTTGAGGCGATGGAACATGTCTGTTACATTGTCTTGTTGTGTAAATTCGAACATCCTGCCTAGAATTATCCATTGCTGCACCTTAACCTTGGTGCATGTCTGCCACTTCACCATTGAATACTCACTCATTGTCATTAATACCGTCGCAGCCAATGAAATGTTTAATGTACAGAAACATATTTTGATCTTGGATGTATTGGAACTCTCAGATCACCGGGAAAAATTTCAAGTCCATGTAACTATTTCACGAAGCATTCCCGACCACACTGTTATTCTCTTAAAAGAGTTTATTTGAAATGTCCCAATCTTTCATTAAAGTTTGTTCAGTAAAGCGCCAGTCACCTTGTAGTTCCAATGTTACTGCACCGAACAAACAGTGTTGAATGGTAAAAAAATTTCTAATTTTTCTGAGTTGACTACCGTATGCGATTTTTGCAAATTCAATGCGAGTCAAAAATTTAAACTTTGTGGTGGATAGAAGTGATGCAGTTGTGCAACGAGAATGTAAGTATAGAATACTGTTAAAGGTTTTTTCGTAGCTTATCTTTCTCGCTGGGCAATTTTTTTCAATTTCGTTTTAGAAACAAGATATTCGTAAAACACAAATTTATTTCGAGGTACACTAAATTGGTCCCTACCGACGGAGGCCACTCTAGGAGTGCAATTATATTCTCAATAGACGTAAAAAAATTCTGTCTAGTATCTGATAACCGACCAATACAACGCTTGAAAAATTTAATCCTCGAGTTTGATTGAAAGGAAAGAAAAAGAGGTATCTTTTTTCCTTTTATTATTCAAAGTTTCTAACAGAAAATTACAGTAATAGTTTTTTGGTTCAACAAATATCCTTCATAATTTCCTTTCCAATGAGCCTAAAAATATTTCTGTAATCCATTACTGCAGGTCATACCTTGGGAGATAAAATTTTTATTCCCCGAATGTTCAATTGTTGTGAGTCAATCACTGAAATGTTTGTGGGAAATTCTTCCCACATACGCCTCGCGTGGCTTTTTATGTTGAGCCTGTAGTGTGGGCCGGTGGGATTTTTTTGTCGATTTGATCGGGGTTCGGGCGGTCTGTTCGAAGGTCCTAGGTTTTGAGTTTAGCATGTGCTTTTCGGCTCCTTCTCGTGCTACCACGTGAGATGGTTGTGTGGCCAGCTGGTCTTGTGGACGGGTATCTCTCTTGTGATGGTTGCTGGTGACGTAACAAGGCCGTGATCTGCCACTGACCCTCGACCTCCTACACTCTTGCTGCTGCTTTTGCCTTGTAACTGTTTTTAAGTTTGTGTGAATGTGATTTCATTTTATTAAACTTTTGTTCGGGTTTTAAAACTTTACATACCCTTGAAGATGTTCGGTCTTTTTAAATGAATTAATTGGGCTTCGGCCTACTGTGTTAAACCGTAGTTGCGCTACGGCCTTCTGCATTTAACTTTAAAACTGAAACTCAAACTTGAACTTATATTTATGGGCTGCGACCTGAATTTAGGCGCTGCCATTGAAGATCTTTATGATCATAACCTAAATTAATTTTGAATTAAGCTGGTATGGTTTCTAACCTTAAGAGGTGGGCTAACGCCTGCTCTGCGAACCTTCCAGCAGTATTTTTCTTCTGGGCTATGACTTTCACAAGTTGAATCATCTCCCTGCTATTCTTTCTGTCCTTTGACCGAACATCTACTTTATACTGTTTTCTATTAAAATTTCCAATTACCTCTCAAAGTGGTTTTACGGCCCACCGAGTATGGCAATATACTTGAGTGAGTTTTGTGGTTAAATTTTGTTTTTCATATTGAAATCTTCTGTGCATTGGTCTGTTGGTTCTTAAACTTACTATCTTTCTTTTATTGTTTCCTTAGTATACAAGTTATCCTCAGCTTCGCTTCCGTCTGGGCTCCCATCTGCTGGCTGTTCTTTGTCTGGTTTCCGCCGAATCTACAGTGTCTAGTGCATCCGATCAGGTTCTTCGTTGTTGTCAGGGTACGTTGCTGGAGTGCTTCCGACCTTAGTTTTCTGCGGCCTAATATTTCTAAACATTAGCTCGTTAGTGCTCGTCATAATTCCACGTGATAAGGCTTTGTAATAATCGAGTTGTTGCTCGTTGCAGGTGTTCACGGTTCTGTCGCGGGCTACTTGCTCCCTCCGGTTCCCGTGCTGGCTTCTTTTAACGATTAACCGTGGACGTAAAAGAGACGTGCACCGTAATGCGACCTAACCCTGTCAAGTCTCTCAGTGACGCAATGTTGAATGACAGCGCCTCCTATTCGGGGCGTCGAACCTTAATCAACTTAATATACTTATCAAGATCTCTTGAAGACCTTGCAATAAATTGTTCTAAATTGAACGGTAAAATTGTTACGCCGTCTTTTTATTGGAGTTTCGTACTCCAAATAATCTGAATTGATTAGAAGTCTAAATTCAGTATAATTCATTCAATTTTAATTTGTTTCTGAACAATAGTTTTTTCTACCCTTTAATGTAGTGTGCTAGAATTTCTTCCATGTTCACCAGAAAACTTTGCGCAATAGAGCTCGCCTCTCATTTATCGAGTGCGGACTGACCAAGAGTAGTGACCAATCCGTAGATCATTTACTCGACTTCATGAATTAAACAAATTTTGGACTGTGTAATGGAGGTAAAAAAAAATTGTGGACGCCCAGCTCCGGACTACTTCCCTCACCCGTGCCTCGCAAACCATTTGTCGTAGCGCCATGAAATTTTCATAAAATTTTGTGAACATTTACGCGTCTACGTCAGCTTTCTTTCAACGTAAAAACGAGTTCCGATCACAATTCAGAAAAAAGGAGCAGATGAAGCTCTTCTTTAATTAACGTGATTTATACATGATACTTGTTTATACTTGTTTCCATGATTTATACCTGATAATTACAAATTAGGAATTTTGGGCCACCATGGATTAACCAATACCGAAAGTAAACTCAATTCCCTGAACATAATAGCATGAATGTAATATTACGGGTTATGTTGTTACAAGATTTTACGACTCACCGAACACACATCGGAGTGATAGCACAATTTGACCTAGTTGCGTAATAAGATCGGAGTATCTCAAACTTAGGTGAACAAACTATTCCGTTATGGGACGGGACATGTTTAAATAATTGAAACGTCTGAGATATCGCAGAGTGAGAAACGTGCTACTCCACAGGCTGCTTTTTTTTGGTCCCATTACATTCATGTTGAAATAAAACAGTTTTACCTGATTTAATTGTTTACCGTTTTGCTGAAGAATTAGTTGCTAATTTAACAACGAAAATTCCGACAATGATTCTCGGCTCGCAGCTAAGCAACTTCCAGATAGAAAGCACTATATAGACTACAAAACCGCATCGACGTTTATGTAGAATTTCTTAGCATGACATTTGTTAGAGGTGAATAACACACTGAAGCTTCAATTAAATTTTAGATTCTGAAGCGACACAAAGAAACGGCGAAAAAAGCACGATCTATTCGTACGAAAAATCGTTAGCTGCCGTATGAGACTGATAGTACGGGACGTAGTTAATCCGAGTTAATCCCGTATCTGGCACGATAGTTAAGGCTCAGTTACAAAATAAAATCCGGCACCTCAGAGTGTACTAAAGCATCACTGACTTAAATTCATTGATTTAACCTTTTGTCATCTAAGTATATTTCAAATCCACTTTCATAAACAGCTCTAATATATTTTATCCCTAGTGAAATTTGTGCCCTAAGGTGATATTCGAAGTTTATTGTCGAGCGGCAGTCACTTCCTCCTAGTGATGTCGGTGACTACATGATGCCGGTGCCAGTTTAACGCTGGTGGTTGCGTAACAGTAATATGAGTACAAAATGCAGACGTTAAAGGGTTAATACTAATCAGAAAATGTTGCACCCCCGCCGTGTGATAATTTCTCTTATGGTGTTGAAAGCAATTCCTCTAATTCCTCAACTCAAAAAGCTCAAAAATGAAGCGTTTTTTAAATTTCGGAATAATTTTTTATGTATTGTTTGCTAACAAAATTCATAAAAAAATTTATTTCGAAATTTAAAAAACGCTTAATTTTTGAGGTGTCGGAGTCTTTCTGCGTCGAATGAAACCAAAATCAAGCTTCTAAGTTGAAAATTGCGGATGGAGTAGGTATTTGAGCTAATTCAAATAATTTTGTATGTTTGCACAATACCTTCTTTCCTTTTGCGAACATCGAAAAATTTTATAGAAGCTAATGTGTTCAAAATTCAATTCCAAATATCTGTATACATTTTCGGTCTTCTAGATGCAATAGAAATGTGAACAGTGACATTTGCAAAATTTTGTAAGTTGGTTGAAGTCCAGGGTAGAAGATCCCCTTAAGTCCTTATAACTCGAAAACTAAAAAGCTTTTGGCATCTTATCATTCGTAAAAATCGATATTCTATGTATTTTTACCTATTATTGAAGTTAGTCAGCATAAAAAGAAAAACATCCTACATAGTGTTGATTATTCTTATACAATGAAATGCCAAGCGTCTCCTTAAACAAATACATAAATAGATTCAAGAATTTCTGGTGCAAAACTTTTCCTGCGTTATTGCAATGTTCAATTCAGTATTGAACAAATAAAATTGGTTGGTGCATTTTGGTTTGTAGGTCTGTCTCCATTTCACGCTTATTGATCGTATTTGTGATACGAGTTTGACCAGTGCATAGGTACAAGAATATTTTAATCGATTATTTTACTAATAGGATGGAAATTTTTTATGATATACATCTGGAAAATTCGTATAAAGACAATATCGAATCCCGTCATTTATAACGGGTCATGTGCACTATTGTACAGGGTGGCGCACAAGTAACGCGCCCTTTAAAAAATGAATGAATAAACTATGAAAGGTATAACGATAGGGTTAATTGCAAACGATAAAGGAACTCTTAAAGTTTATTTACATGTCATATCCTGTCTACAGATACCCAGTGTATATTGCTGTAATAAATCTTTAAAATTTACCTTCATAGGGTGCGTTACTTATGCGCCACCCGTTAAATTCTAGTACAATGCCCGTGAATTGCAATTCTACTGTCTATCCAGTCTAAGTAATTGATGTGTTAAATATAGGTCATTTGAAATCTGTCAATTATCAAATTTCAAATTTTATTAACTTTTTTTCAAACGCAGTTCCAGGGTTAATTTGGCTCTGGCTTCTCGTTGGCGAGCAGCATTGATTTATCTTACCATTCGCGTTGTTCATTCGATAATCTGCGGCTTCTTTCTTGCTGTCGAAGTTTTCTTGCCTCTCTCTTACGGTTGGGCATGTTTCTATCCATGGTGGCCTCTTTTGCCGGAATTTTATACTGAAATGTCGTCCATTATTTCTTCGAAGCTTTTCAAAAAAATCACAATTTCGAAAACAATAACTCGAGCTCCAAAATCTTGGGCCTTATACTAAGTTGTAGCCAGGTTACTGGTCAAACGAATTTAAAACATTTATTTTCGCATTATGAATTAAAAATATCACAACAGCATGATGAATTTCAACAAAAAAGCTCCAAAAATTGTTTTTTTGTAAAAATAAGCCGATTGAGTATTCTGGATACCATAATACATGTAAAAGGAAATCGAATAGCCACAGAAAAATAATGCTATAAAATAATTTATTGTGTTTATTAAGCTTTATCCTTGTTGCTATCAAAGCTATCGATTAAAAAAGGGGGTCACGCGGACGGACGGACGGTCGCGGCTCTTATTATTATAGTGACATTACAGACAGGCGTCTTCTGAGTAGGCAAAGTAGGCCATACCCAGCCTGAGATGCATGGGTAAATTTCAACAGTTTTTTCTTCTACTAGGTATGCACCAATCTATCGAAATTATAATTGTTGATTTAATCACTATCCTCAGAATCCCAAAAAACATAAAATACTCGTACATGTAGATAAGGTGGGCAAGATTTGCACAATGTCTTTTCTTCTCTGTATCTACATACACTCTGCAGGGTAACAATGCAGAAAAGGAGTCATATTATTGCTCAAAACTATGTTATATCTCGGCTATAATAAGCAAAAGTTGTTCTACTTTCGTCGCAGGGGCCTGACGTTTTCGAAACGTTGTGATTACGAATAAAAGCCAATTTTAGCTTCTTTGTGTGTAATATGACAGAACTTTTATTCTCGTTCGACATTTTACCATGTATTTGACACTTTCTTGTTTTAATAAGCGCCCAAGTTCTTTTCGTTTTGTATTTTTGGTGCAACTTGAAACGTTTTCAGCAAGAAAATTTGTACTTTCGCATAAATGCAACAATCATTGCAGCTGAGATGGTGCATTGCATTAAGTTACAACATGTGTGTGACTAAGTGAAGTTTTTGCTAGTGTTGTGCTACTTCTTTCACTGCAGCTCGTTTGCATCGTTTTTTTTTCATGTGTCCCAATACCTATATTGATTACCTTACAACATTGTCAAAACTTTCTTAAGAAGAAGCAATTAATTATTTAATGCCGAAAAATAGAGACTATTCCAGTTAAAATTAAACATGTAAATGAAATGGTGAAATGCAACATACCTCGTAAAGAACCAAACTATATTCAAAAAGTAACTTTAGAAATGAGCAGAAATTTTCATTATTAATACATGTTAACTTGACCTAAAGAAAAAGGAAGTAAACGAAATAAAGAGATCAATTTGAAGTACATAGGTACAATCAACTAATATTTCAGTTATTAAGATCAGAATAAGCTAATTGAATTTTCATTGTCGATAGCGATAACCTAACCTGAAAATTAGAAGTCTTTATGTTTTAGACCATGGCTTCAGGTTTTCGTAACGACTAGTCATTATCAGTATATCACATCCTAAAGACTAAAAGTATTTATGATCACAACATAAATTTAGGTTTCTGCAAAGACTAGTCATTATCAATCCATACATTAAAGCATAACCAAAAGATAGACTAGAAAAGATCGTTATAAGGTACCACTGGTATAGGACATAGAAACTTTAAGAGCGTACAGAGGTACCGCTCTTTATGTGAGCACAATGAATTGGGTACATCAGCTGAGATGTTCTGCAAGTAACTTGAAACACATTCACTACTAGTTTCTACTTCCTATGTATTAATTGAAGAGGAAATAAACGAAACAGTAATAAACGGAATGAATTCGCCATGCTGTCAATTACTTTTTTCCGGCTGTTCAACTTCAAAATTAGCATTTTTGCTCATGAACAAAAATTATATTTCGCACTGGTAGGCTACTCATACATATGCGTTCGGACCCACAATGACTAGATATTAATGACAGGATTAGGTAATATATGTATAAATACGCTGTTACGAACCTAGAACAAAATAATCAACAAAAACATTGCGTATTTTTAGCTTTTCAGCAAAGAGTTTTAACTGAGTTTGGTTTAATTTCGGTTTTAAACAACTGTAAGTAATTTTAAGCAAAAATTAAAATCGAAGACACCAAAAAAGCGACTCCTAATTCGACTCCACCAAATCAGAATGAACGACTCCGACTCCGATTCCACCCTAAAACATGCGACTCCGGCGACTACGACTCCCGACTTCGACTCCGCAACCCTGGTTGGAACTGATTGATGAATATGCATCAGCTATTTATTGTAATAGACTAACCCACAAGATAACTCACAAATAAAGAAGTAGTAGGACACATGTCTGCAGAACAAATGTTTTCTTGAATAAAGGTTCTAGAAACCCACGAATTTATGTCGTTTTTCAAATCAAGGGTTCCGAGAAGTCACATAAGTGTTGAACAATTCTCTCTTTGATAACGAATCAGCTCTATTTTCTGTAATCTATTTACTCTGCTATGTTATTGTGGATATATTAGCATGCTTTGTTATTATTATTAAAATTATTTACTCTTCAATCAATAAATACATTATAGAGATATTTGTTTTTCGTAAAAATCTAGGTTGAAAGAAAACATTTCGTATTCTGACTTCAGGCAATGTAAAATGAATTCGTATGCATGGGGTCTGAAGTCAGCTATGCAAATATAATATAGTGATAAAAATTTTAAAGGGTAAATTTATACTGTTTCATCTTTATTCATTTTCCAAGAGGTGGTTCGATTCAGGCTACTCAGGTTATTTTTCGTATTCCCTAGGAAGGATAAGAAAGTATTCGAGCATTGAAGTCGATTTCTCTATCCTGCTACTTAAAGCCTAACCAAACATACCGTTTGCAACCGCGAAAACGCGGTGAACATGTTACTAGAAATGACACATAAACCTAGCTCTGAGTGTTGTGGCTGCAAAGGAGCAGACACGTTCTCGCCTCCATAGCACGCACATCTTCACACAAGCACACTCATCTATTTCATTCTACTGACTAGTGTATTGCTTCCAAACCGTCCCATGAATGATAAACTTAAATGAATCGCACGTGATCGGTATTTCATAGCGTCAACGTGGGACAGCAGGCTAGTGGTTATGGTGATGAGTAGGTGCACTTTTATGCAATGTCCCACACTGCCTTATGTAAGGCTGTTGATTCCACAACTCGAGCTTTACCTATAAATTTAGCCATGACCTAACCACATAAGTTCAAACTAGATTTACTCCATGCGCTCATAACAGCGTGTATCGTTTCACGCTTTGTTGACTCTGAAAATATTATCTTAATATTGAAATTTAATTCAGTGGTTTATACCCTGTTGCTGACAGTCGATCTAAATAGTAACGTACCTCATTCTTATTCCTTGACGCTTCTGAACGTGCATACTTTTTACAGGCTATGGTTATTGGCGAGGTGGGTTGAGGGTTGACGTAGGTTACACCGATTTCCGACTTCATACCCACTTTGATGTCCTCGACCTACTACTACCCGAAAAGAGCGGAATCTTTATCTACTCTTTGATATTCAATATATTTTAATGACAGAAAAGTAATTATCGTGAATATAGAAACTTTAAATTAATCTTGATTTAAAAGCGAAAATGCTTTCTGTGCGTTCACATTTTACTGAAATTTTATTTTCCTGCAATGAGGAAGATAATTAATTCCCGCTCAGCGACTTTCCTGATCAAACTCATTTTTAACAGGCTATTATTCTAAAAATATTACAACGGAAATTCATAATCAGTCTCAATTTGAAGCTCCAAAATTCGACGTGCGCTTAAAGTACTCGAAAAACAAAAGGCCCTCGGAATGCGCACGGAAAATTGTCGGAGCTTTAAATTAAAATTAATTTCATGTTTTTACGGCCGCTAAATTGAAAATGAGCTTTGTCAAAATGAGTGTTTCTAGTAAAATCAAATGAAAGCAGCAGAAGTTGAGGGTCCTTGCTTAATTCCTCCCTCCAAAAATGATAAATTTCTTCTTTATATGCACACATAGAATTTTTGGACTTTGAAACGAGACATGTTCTGAGTCTCTGGATGTTATAGTTCAAAAGTCAGAGTCTGGTCAAAGCGAGTATTCGTAGGAAAATTAACTGAATGCTACAAGGCGATGGGGAGCTTCTCGAAAATTTAATTGATAAATGAACACAAAGAGAATTCAACCTAATTTGAAGTTTCCAAATTCAATTGTCAGGCAATTAAACACTAGTCAAAATGAGTGGTCTTAAAAAATCAACTGTTTGTGGCTGGGGTGAGTGGAGGAACATCACTCCCTCTTCTTTGTACCAAGAAAAGTTGATGAATTATAAATAAATAAGTTGAGGAAGTTTGGGGATTCCTAATTTAATTTAAATTGAATTCCTTGGTACAATAGGTTTGAAATAAGAACCTAGCCAAAATGAGTTTCCTTGGGGAAATGTTGACTGAACGCGACAGTGATGAGAGGAGGAGAGCTTCGTTTCCTCCTTCTATCACCTAAATAAGGGGAAAATTTATGCGACATAATGTATGTGCTTTGAGAAACTTTTTGTTAAATTTAAACTTTTGGCTTGATGCATTAAGTAGTCAAATGTCAATCAAATGGCACAAGCGCACGTTTTCTTATTAATTACTTAAAACTTTTAGAATACTTTCCGTGATCACCCGATCAAGTGTATCGTAACGGATACTGTTTAAAATGCTCCTTCACGATCATCACCTAACAATTCTTCAATTTAATGCATAATTGCTAGCATGGGGACATTTCTTAAATCTTGAGAAGCGAGCTTACTTTCAAAATTTTCTGTAATTTGTGTCGAATTAGGCATGGAACATAAAATATTCGTTTGATCTTATGAATTTACCAAAGGCAATTAGGCGATGGGCACAAAATTACCCTATTCCGGTGACCGAGGTAGGAAAGTTAATTTAAATGTTTTGCTCTTTGCAAATTCCAGTGATAAATGAAAGTTGAAAGAAACACGCATGTAATGGAATCATTGTGTTACTAGAGATAGCCATTGAGCAAAAAGTGAACTTTTCGACCTTCAGGTCACTATTAATTGAGAAACAAGTTAAGAAAAAGAGCAATTGAGGTAAAAATCAAGATTAAAAATTAAAAATAGGAAAATAATATGAATAAAGTTTAAATGCAGCATTAGATGCAGTAGGAATCCTAGAATGTCATTTAATACAGTCACTAAGTATCGGTACATGTGTGTACAACTTGGTAAATTACTCATTTACGTACCAGTAACAACGGCTACCATTTCACTAATTTCACTACCTTAATTAAAATTAAACCATGGCGTACATGTTAAAATGCTGTCGCTCAATTTTGTTTTTGCCGCTTGTTAGGAAAGATGAGAATGTTATCGAACCGTAAAGATGGCTTTTCAATTTTGCTTCTTCCAACCTAATCAAACCAAGCGTAGCAACCGCGGAAACGCAGTGAACGTGTTTAAATGAGGTTTATCTATTAAAATGCACAACTCTTCTAAAATGTAGTGTTTCATCGGACGATATGCAAAGGAATTTAGTTTAAACCTATTCAACCGAACTGAGAAGTCACACTTCTCTGCATGAGACAAGACTGAGGAATGTGAAGCTGCCGAAAGTAAGTGGTTGGTCCTAAAACTCCTGCCTGTAGGCTCGTCAACACGAATACCGAGGGTTCCAGTAGTCGATCCCGCGTACTCTGATGCATACTGAGCGAAACTACACTTATAAATGACTAATGAAAGCATATCTTTAGAAGTTTTATTAAAATAATTTAAAAAATGGGACCCTATTCTTTACACAGTAAATAGAATCTTTTTAAAATAAATTAAGGGAAAATGTTTCGATCCTCTACATGGAAGATATTTTACAAGTTTCTCCGATTGCTTGCCAAAAAATGAAAACGAAAAAAAATCGCTATTGGCGAACGGTAAGTTATAGTTCATTGGGATAAAACTTTTCGATCAAAAAATTCTCTTCACAAAGTTCGACTGGTTTTGGACAACCACTGTGTCTAAAGAAAAGTTCAAAAATTCAAATTCTCTATGTATTGCTCGAAATGTTGAGCATACATTATACTTATAGAGCATATGTACAACATTGCTACTTATAGAGCATATGTAGCTATGTTGTAATCTTAATCAAGATTTACAAATACTGAAAGTACTAATTCCTAAACCTGTGAACATTTAATACCATACAGGGTGAACGTCACTTTGTTGAACAAGCTTTCAGATAAAGTTGAGACAGTTCAAATAAACAGTTTATGTTTAATATCCGTATGGTCAAAAATGCTTTGTAAAAGATTTACAAAGACTTGAAATGTTTACATGAACACCCAAGTCTCCCAGTATTAAACCCCTAATTTCTACTACCAAGGAGATTTGATGAGGTAGGGTGTATGAAACATCAATTTATTACGACCATGCCTTCATCGGTAGAATTGTTGAAGCCTTTGCAAGGATTATTGAAAAATGAAAATGATGGTAAAGATGGCCGTTTTAAAAATCATTTTAATATGTGAACGTTTCCGCTTTAGGCTCAAGCTATTATTAATACCTGTAAAGACGAATTGAAATGCAGAAAATACGACATGGGTAAAGGACAAAAGAATACAACTCAAAATTAATGATACAAAAATAGGAAAGGAGAGATTATACTGCAATTATGTTTTGTACATCACGCTATTTCTAACAGGAATGATGACAATATTGAATTTGGAGTTGGTTTCAATTGTTTGATGTAAAGAGATTCTAGTATTTGAAGGTCGATTTCATTTGCACAGAAACTTGAAATCGAAAAATCAGATCTGCTTACTATTACATTACACTGCATTACGCGATCCCTAATGGATCACGCAAGATTCTTAACTTCTGTTTATTGGAAAATATCTTTACGGGGTTAGGCACTAGCTTTTTTAGTTTAGGTTAATTTAGATTCAAACTCAATAGCGTTAAAACCTTGTTACATTACGCACTTCATATAAGTTCAACCTACCGCTGTATGCATGATGAATTTTATTTTCTACAAACTTTTTTCAGTGACAATGGTTTCCCAAAAAAACCTAATCTCTAAAACTGTCAGGCTATTTTTAGACAAATAATATATAGCGACCTACTCTGAGACAACTGTGAAGAAAAAAAAACTCTACTGGAACTTGTTCTTTTATGGTGCACAGTCTGAGAAGCTAGCCAGTGACGTTTCAAAGCTGGTGGAAAAATTTCACAATTGCTTAGATACTATTCTAATATTACCAAGCAAGTGTACTATAGGATCATTTTTTAGATTTAAAGACCGTCTGCCTAGTGATCTGTGAAAATCTGCAAGTATTGTTGCCTGTTGTGCGGGTCTAGTTATGTTAGTTGCACCCAGCGTAGTTTTAGGACAAGATTTTTTGAGCACGTTGGTAGGAGCTCTGGAACACGTAGAGTTTTAGCTAAGCCATCATTTTCAGCCATTAGGGATCACGCAATGCAGTGTAATGTAATGGTAAGCAAATCTAATTTTTTAATTCAAATTTCTGCGCAAATAAAAGCGACCTTCATATACTAGAATCTCTTTACATTAAGCAATTGAAACCAGCTCTAAACTCAATGTTGTCATCATTCCTTTTAGAAGTTTCCTGATGCCAAAAAATAATTGCAATGTTATCTTTCCATTCCTTTTTTTGTATTATTATTTTGAGTTGTATTCTTTTGTATTTTAGCCACGTCGTATTTTCCGTATTTCAATTCGCTTTTACAGGTGTTAATAATGGGTTGAGCCTAAAGCCGAAACTCCCTCGTATTAAAATCATTTTTAAATTGGATTCTTGAAACTTCTGGTATCTTCGTTTGCATCCGGCAATCATTGCAGCGGCGTTTGAACACTTGCACCGCAACAGATAGACGGCACGTTGAACATCTTTTATGAATACCTAACCGAGTTTAAAAATCTGTTTCCAAGGATCATAATAATTAAAGTTTTTTTTGTGTTTAAAACAAAAATACTTCCCTATTTTTACACTTCAGTTCGTGCCGCCCTCTTCCCACATAACTGAATAACTGAAGGGCAATCAAGAAAACTACATATTAACATGAAGACGAGAAGAAGAGACTGCCAGAGAAGTAAGAAACCGAGAATAAGAAGGGCCTACGGAAAGGAGCACACGGGTGAATATCATCTAATCAGCATCTACAACGACAGTAGTGACTTCGGATCGTGCTTCGGGCGTTGTCACGTCGTGCATCGGGCGTCTACAGTGAATCTACTTCGGGGGACTGCAGGCTTAAAACTTCAATATACGATAAGTAAAGCAGCAACAATTTATTACCTAGTCAAACAATAATTAATATTACGTCAATAATCGTTGCATGGTAGTTGGCAGACAGCTTTCAGCAGCAGTTTTTTACATCAGTCAGTGTGCAGGCAGCAGTAGATTTAGTAACTCCTTGAGAAAGTTGCATGAGTAGTTTTCTAACTGATTATTGCGCGCGGACAGCAGCAAGGCCGTTCCCGGTCGGTAACCCGAGCCAAGGAAGTTTGATATATGGAACCGGCGTCATCGCTTTAAAGTGTAGCTAATTTGCAGCAGCTATAGGCGGGCAGGCGCAGTAACAGAGGTGGTGCGCAGTTCGCTTCTGGCACTCAGCGTGAAAGGGCGCTGCTTATCCATGCTGCGTTCAAGGACTACTTTCTCAATATGCCGAGTTCATGCATTATACACAAGTGCAGTAGTACTTTCAAAGAAGATTCAAACATAAGTTTTCACATGTAAGTACAGAAACTTCATGAATTACAAACTTCAACAAAAATACATTTACCTAGTAAGTTAAAATTAAAGCACATACACTAAAAAAAAGGAATATCAAACTTGCTCCTCAACTTCTAAGTGATTCCGTTGCAGATGAATCGCAATGTTGTCTAAATAATGATATTGACAATTTTAGCGGTAGTGAGGCAACAATAAAATTTATTAGTGAGTTTGATAAATTAAATTCCAGAACCTATTAACTCAAGTAATGCCGGCAACGCATTTTCTACCCGTGATGAAGAAACCTTGCAAATAAATAACATCACTTTGCTACTTAACATCTGTCAAACCAATGTGAGAGTCAGTCAGGAAAACTGAATTTAAAAGTTTTTCAATTTGTATTAGAAGCATTAATAACTTGTTTCATAAAATTTTAAAATTGGGCATGTGTTTTTACTTACGTATAAACTAAGTCAAGATCATTTAAAATTAATATTCTGAAAAATTGAAGCAGAGGTGTTTGCAATAACAACCCAACAGCAAAACAATTTGCTTGTTCCAATAAACGTCTATTTGATCACAACGAAATAAAAGATGTTCTTAATGATTGCTGCACGTCTTTTGAAGATGTAACAATTTTTGTAGCATCTAGTATAAGCAACGCATGTTTATTAATCTAATCCTGAGCTATAACGGAGTTTACCAATTCGTGTTCTAAGAAAAGAATAATGTCTGACGATGTTCAATGTAAAGATTCATGCAGAGACGATAAATGTACCAAGAGTTGTTCTAAATAGAAGACTGTTCGAAATTTTTTTCTAATTTAGTGTATTTTTATAACGTTGTTCCATATATAGGAGGATACATGGTAAGAATATTAAAAAATGTTTTTTGTAACGAATCACGTGAAATTGCTCCTAGTCAAAATACTGGTTATAAAAATTCATTGAAGTTCATTGATCTTAAAGAGAAAGTGCAATTGACCTGTCCACCAATGGGTGTTGGCTTATGTTTAATTGCTGAAAAGAAATGTCAACAAGATCTTGCTATGTGTATGAATCATAATACTAACAACTTAAAAAAATGCTCAATTCTACACTTCGTATTTGTATTGAAAAGAAACTGTCCACTTCACTTGACAACCACTAATTCGAAGTTGATCCTCTACATAATCATGTTTATTTTTTAATAAAATGTGTTGTATCTCAGTATATTACTTTATGATGTCATCACTCTACTAAACTATTTAACGAAACAATTCTTAAACAAAAACTTTAGCCGTCAGATTTCATATAAATTAACTTGATTTTCAGGTACGTAAATTTATGGCTATATCCTATAAAACATGCTCTGTACAACAAAATTAAATTATTGCGTAGTTGAAAATGTTTTTTACTAACTTAGAACACGCAGAAAAAAAATCAGGTGTGTGGAGAGAATGTTAATTATTCATTTCTTCACATAACTGGATGTAAGCTGCTAAATAAATGTTTCTATGTAAATGTTGTTTTTCTTAATCATTCAGCGAGGACGCAATTGAAATATTTACCTAAGAAAAAAACACGTATAGCACACAGTAGCGCAAGTCTGCCATTTCACAGCTTGGTGTTGAGTCGCTGATGTTGGAGATGGTGGTACCCCTCCACTGCCCCACCATCTCCACACCTGGGTTCAAATGCCGGGTGGGCGGGGCGTACAGAGTCCAATATCGCAGGATTTCAACCCCGCCCACCCCTCTCCCTCCACCTCCGAGTGCTACACCAAGTTGCCATTCGCGCTAATTTTTTAACTATGTAGTACTACTGAGATTTATTAACCAATCTGTTCGTTATTCAGTTATTATTAATCACTGCATTATAACCACTACAAGTACTTAGTAAGGGGATAATACAGCGGAATACCAAAGTTAACCTGCATTAAATCATTATAATAAGTTATGACAACGACCGCTGGTGTTTGGCCATTCGACCCTCCATCTTGGCACTCAAGGACAGGGATTCTCAAACTTTTTAACTTTACCTTAAACTAACTGAACTTGGCGTAACCTAACCCAACCCAACCTAACTTAAGCTAACCTACTTAACCTAACTTGAGTTAACTTACCTAACCTAAATTACTGTGGGCTTTAGCCGAAAGAAAAAGTCACGAGAGCTACGGTAGCTCCCTACCAGCACTCGGAC
>JACJUY010007232.1:9362-37366 GCA_014220935.1 Platorchestia sp. MABIK
CAATCAAAGCTATGAACAGTGTGTTACACTGACAAAGTGAAGCATTGTAAGTGGAATTCAATGTGGCTGGTTTTACTGACAAATCTCACTACACTATTACTATTATTATTATCATAGTTCCCTGCTTAGGGCTCAATAGCAACCAAAAAGCCTTAAGATAGAAAAGAAAAAAACAACATCTACAATAAAGAAAAGAGTGAGAAATCTACAGACAAATTTCCATTCAGATAGAAACAACTATTAAAGGGAGTTTACGAAACACGATAAATGCTGGATAAGAAACTAATGGTGCTGAAAACATGACAACAGTCAATCGGATAAAAAGATGGTCAGTGAATAATAAACCTATTTTATTTAATTCCCCTCCCATATATGCAATAGTTATATCCCATGAGGGAGACTAAGAAATCTATAGAAAATGAAATTATTCTGAGATACTCACGGCATTTAGGTGAACTCTTTCGTTGCCATGAGGGTCAGAGTATGTGGAGTTAATTGTTCTTCATCAGAGCTGCTCTGGTGTTCTGTGAACAAAAAAAGGGCCCGTAGAATTTGTTGAAAACGATTGAGAGTAACATGACAAGGAAAACTAAGAATTACGCCTTTATTTTTTTAATTCACTCAACAAAATAAATTGAGACCAAGAAACCAATATCATAATTCATGTCATGAAAATGCATCATACAGCATAATTACATCACCTACATGAACCCAAGACTTGTGTCCATTATGTGAACAGAGAATCAGGGTTCAAATTCAGTTTCATTCTATAGATTCAGCGTAGGCTTTGCTAGAAGTAAAATTGTATATTATTCTTGTTCAAGACTCCCTAGCCACAACAAGTACTACCTCATGAGATGAACAATGAAGGGATCATTTAGCATGGACACATTTACAGGCAATCTATCCATGAGGTGCGTTCCCACACTGAATAACCAAATGCATAGACACAGCACAGCAAGTTAAGAAAGAATTATTATTATTATTTTTATTATTATATAAGAAAGTTTTAGCCTCCCTTAACCATGACAAAGATGTTCCAAGAGAGGAAGGAGGAAGGTACCATTTAGTATGGAGTTGAGGGAACGTGGAATCTATGCACAAGATGCACAGAAACAGTACGCTAAGAAAGAAGTTGATGTAACAAGAAAAAGTTGAAGAAAATAGTAGGAGCTGAAAAACAGGACAGTAGTGAACAAAAAAAAGAAGGTCCGTAACAAAACAAAACCTATTCTATTTCAACAAAAAGGAAGCCTACCTAACGTTTAGTTTGGGCCCTCACAAAATCCCCCTGGGAGTGCTAATTCCCATAGATACAATAGTTGTATCCCCCTGAGGGGAGTTAGGAAAGAAGCTCAAACAAGAAAACAGTTTGAAAATAAAGCCGTCAGAGCTGAAAAAAGTATTCTTGTGAACCAAAAGAGTAGGTCTTAATTAGAAATAAACAAATTAAATTCAGGTAAAAAATGGGCAACCTAATCATGGGCTCAATAATATACTTCCCATAATACGGGAAGTGTCCCCCTGAGGGAACTAAGCTTTCAAGTAGTTTTTCAAATTCTATGAATATTTTTTCTCAGGTGGAATGAACTGAGCTCTTAGAACATGAGATGCGTTGGCATGTCCCTGAAGTTACAATAGAAAGCGCCTGGGGGACAGAAATATTTACCTTCTGCTTCTTGAAGCGTGGACTCCACCGTGGGCTTCCTTCTGCTCTCTGGTAGTTATCTAGAAAAGAGGACTGCAAATAAAAATGTAGATTCCTGAACAGAGACAGGGGAAAAGTGAATCTCATGTAATAAAATGGTGTGTGTGTATATCTAAAATTCAGTTCAATATTATTTTTGGTTACCCTATCTATCCTGTGAAATTAATTGCAGCATTGGTCTACAAAACTATAATTCCTGTTATGCAGAGAGACTGCAGCAACCTTCAAAGCTTGCAAATGAATGGATTATGAAGAGGGTAGAAGAAATTTATGGGCTCTATTTCTAAATTTTTTTTAGATCTCTATGAAATTGCAAGAATGACGTCTTATTTTATACATACAAATGATAACCAATAAAGTACATTCCTCAAGTTTTACTGTAAAACCCCCTGACTCTTCAAAAATTTAACTACTACCTCAATATTGTGGTATTTAATATTTTGATTTGTATTGTGATCTTAAATATTTTAAGGGGAGCGTACCCCCAGAATGTCGAATTTTCTAGAGATATTGAGATATTGATTTTAGCTGCTACAGGAAGGGTAAGATGTCAGGTGCATCCTGTGACAAAATCTGTTTCGTACGATCACTCGTTCCCCGCTACGGGGGTTTGAAGTATGGGGGGGAGGGGAGGGGGAAGTGAAATTTTATCATGTTACACCTCCCCCTTGGCACTTTCTTCACGGCGCGAATTTGCTATGTCATCTTCTATGTCTCTTTATTACTGTATAATGATTTCAAGGGTCCTAGCTGATCCAACCAATTATAGTAAAGAAAAATTGAGTTTGTTTATGTTTGTTTGTCTACTTTTTTGAGAGGATCGGAATGTGGGGCTTCAAAAGGCATCTCCTCCTACATTTTTTGAGCTATAGTGATGATTTTGGTATCATTGGATGCGGAATAACGTGGGCATTTCAAAAACTCAAATGGAAATTTAAAATTCATTTCAGATCAAAAGTTATGACGTCATGAAGTGCAAAAATTTACAAAAGAAGACATGCCTTGGAATTTTTCATGTTTTTCCATTTCAAACTATGAGTTTGAAAAATTCCATTTGAGTTTTTGGAATGCCCACGGTTTTCTGCATCCAATGATACCAAAATCATCACTGTAGCTTGAAATCTGTAGGAGGAGATGCATTTTGAATACCACCCCCAAAAATCTCATTTTCTATGATAATCTCGTTTTCTTTATAGAAAATCGCAATTTTTCATAGAAGACAAATGATTACAAATTGCATTCCCTATCAGTGTATCAAATTTCTTTGCTCTAAGTTTAATATTAAAGAAAATCGTCCTAAAGGGGTACGCTTACTTTAAATTGACTCTCTGTGAACTGTTTAATCCTAGTTGAGGATCTCATAAATATTGCTAATCATGAGTACCACAAACTATAGAATACTTGTATTCAGCACAGATCATAACTCAAGATTGTCAATCATACAGTTAAAATCACATGTCATCTGTACATATAAAAAATACATGCACACTGAAAACAAAAAATAAATGCTAAAGTTCATGAGTAGGTAATTGTCATATCAGCTCAAATGACAAATTGGTGCACTCACATAATATTATGTGTAACTAATGGATTATAATCAAACATTAGACAAACTGCTAGGCGATTTAAAGAAGGCACGTACCAGAAGATGCTAAAACTTTGCAGACGTTGTGTCTTGACCAGGTAGTTTCTATTTCATCTTGATTCTTCGCTCGCATTGTGACATCTCCCGCATCTGGCCAAGCTACACAAATTCCTTCTTTTGTTGATGACAACCATTTAGTTGGCACTACTTGCCAGGAGTAATCTTCAAAGAAAATTTCACTAAAGATTTTAGATATGATAGAAATGATTTGCCTGCAGGGAACATGTAGAATATCATTAAAGAACAAAACAAAAGAATTTAGATTTTCATTATAAGTTTTCAATACCCCTACCAAAGCTGGGTGACCAATGAACAAGCACCAATAAAAAGTTTCATTGCAACACAAATGCATCATTCATAAACCACATTGGTAGAAACTTAAAATTGACTGAATGGTGCTTGTTCATTAGCTGGATGGGGAATAGCTTTTTTAATACAACTTCAAACACAGAAAAATATTCCAGAAGAAAACCAAATGCAAAATAAAAGCTGAGAAAAGTACTAAAAGAATTGCCTTGCATTACTGATGGGGTTCAGAAAAAGCTGATGGGGTTCATGATGGATATTTAAAAAAAAAATGCATACCTACAACATAAAATGATCAGACCCTGTAAGAGTGCTAGGTCCTGAAGGTGCAAGAGTTATACCACGTAGGGCTATTTTTTGGCAATGATACATATTTACAGCAAGCATATTCTCATTATAAACTCATAGTTTTGGTTGTCACAAGCGTTCTTCTCTATTCTTGTTAGCACTGATACAAAGCACTGTAAAGAGCATATTGGTATTATTTTGTCCAAAGGTTAGCATTCAATTACACTTATTAATACTGTGAAAATAAGTAACTCATTGTGACGTCAATACACACTTGAACAAAGAAAACATTTTTTTACCACTCTGTAACACATGTGTTACAATATCATATTCATATTTCTTTAAAGAATATTGCAGAAAAATTATCATTACTATTATACACAAAAGTTATTATTATTTTTGATATAAGAAAGTTTTAGCCTCCCTTTCCCAAGACAAAGATGTTCAAAGAGAGGAAGGATGAAGGCATCATAGTACAAAATCAAGGGAACGCAGAATCTACGCACAATGTGCAAAGAAACAGTAAGCTAAGAAAGAAGATCATGAAACAAGAAAAAGTTGAAGTAGTAGGTGCTGAAAAACAGGGCAGGCAGCAGAGAACCAAAATAAGATGGTCCTTAACAAAGTAAAAACCTATTCTATTTCAACAAAAAGAGAGCCTACCTAACCTTTAGCTTGGGCCCTCACGTAATCCCCCTGGGAGCGCTAATTCACATAGATACCATAGTTGTATCCCCTTGAGGGGTATACACAAAAGGCAATTTAGGCCTCACTATCTACAAGAGTTACTTTCAGGATGGAGGATAACGAAGGGACCATTTAGAACAGACACATACATGAGAAATCTATAGACAAAGTGTGTTGGCACAAAGGACATACTTGCACGGCAACATGCGTCACCACACCCGATACCAAGTGCAGCTTAAAACAGAAAGTCAGGAAGGAAGTTCAATCTAGAAAAAGGTTGAAGAAGGAAGTGGTCTGTGCTTAATACAACAATTGCAGTGAGCTGAAAAAGTTGGTCCTTAACATAATAGAAACTTCTATTTTAGCAAATAGAAGGCCAACCTCACCATTAGCTCAGGCACTCTCCTGGGTGCACTACCTATTGATAAAATTATTGCTTTCTCCTGAGGACATCTGACAAAAAAAATCAAGTATGCAACAAATCTTTTCAGACTCATGACCTTATAAATACATCCGAGTTGAGTATCAACTGGATTTGTAAAAAGCGTTTTTTTTTCAAATAAGGTGATACAAAGTAAATCACCTGCTATTTCTGTAATGCATCCAATTTCTCCAGTAACAAGCATCACACAATTATCTCTTGCTCCAATAGGTACAGTCTTAATCTGTTTAGAACCTAAAGTGATGAGATTTTCACTCCTGACAGAAGTTCTGCTCTCTATCATGCGACTATTTGCTGCTGAGACGTGACGACAAATTTGTTCCAACGGCTTATTCCTTCCAGAGAGCCTGCCTTTAATGTATTGGCCAAGGTATGATTCAAATCTGAAGCAGGTCACATTATCCAAAGAACCCACTTTTCATAATCCAGTACCAAGTGAATGATGGAGTAAACATTATATGAAATAAAGCTATTTCCATACAGCTTTTTTTGTGCATTGAACAAATCTCAACAGCATTGCCTGGCCCCCGGGAGGTTGGGCTGCTGGTTATTTGTCAAGAGTATGCGCATAGCCAGGCTCAAATTGAGTAAATTCTTGTAGTATTCTTCTGGGAGAATGTCAAGAACTACTATGCCAATATATGGCAAAAAAAGTCTGAATTCAGTAGCCTTCCATTGTAAAA
Source organism: Platorchestia sp. MABIK (assembly GCA_014220935.1). NCBI lineage: Eukaryota > Metazoa > Arthropoda > Malacostraca > Amphipoda > Talitridae > Platorchestia > Platorchestia sp. MABIK. The sequence goes on from JACJUY010007232.1 coordinate 15,122, forward strand.
TTGAGTTGAATCTCCTAGCTAATTTCCTGACAAAATTTGAAGGGACATTACATGATGCTGCTAGCAATGAGTTTTAGAAATAATCTTTTTGCAGGACTCAAAGAACACTTAATTTCACCCTGCCTCTCAATTTAAGCAGCAACTGCCGCATTACTCCCAAACACACCAAGTGCATATAATCTAAGGTAAATGAGCTAACTAGTCCTCTCTTCAATTCAGAAAGAACTGTACGGCCTGGAGCTTTATGATGACTCGGGTCTGATTTTTCATTAAATTCATCATCTGTGCGGAGATTTCTATTCACTTCCAATTAAACAACATGCTCCTCTGCATACGAACCTTTTTGATGACATCTCTCACAGCTGTGGCATGCATTATGATTTACAGTAAGTTTTAGATCTGACCAAACTGGAGCATCACACACAAATGCTTGAATCTCGGCTGCTATACGAAAATTGTCAATGATTAAACCATCATTAGTTACATTCTTCATTTCATCTACAAATTGTGCAAGGAAATCATTGACATGGGGCATTTTATTGAATTTTTCTGATTCAGACAAATAAATCCTACTGCATTAGATCTTTGAGGGTTGATGACATAATTGAATCAAGATTTGGTAGGCATGATATTTTCTAGAATCATTAAACAAAGGAATTCCATATATGTCAATGTTTATCTTTAACACTTTTATATCACTAAAATGATACACACGTTTCTTTAACATTTCCTGCCAGTCATTGAAATGAGCCTACCTTCCCATGTGCATTCTTGAAATTGTTACATTCACTTCATTATTGCTACGAGTCTTTGAAATCAAAACTAGTCCTGGAAAAACATTTACTTAAATGGTGGAAAAAGCTGGTTACACTGGAACCTGGTACTCTTGGGCAATTTATTGTCCAATTAATAACAGCACTTTCAATTTTTGTCTCCTGTGACAAGTAGTCATGGATGTCTTTGTTTGTATTTTTGTTCATGAAGTCTTTTTCCTTTGAAGAGGCACAATTTTCATCAATATTAAAGAAAAGTGACATGATTAGCATCTTCTAGCTATTCACTGATTGCACCAGAACTAGGATCTACAGTTCAGATAAACAGCCAAGTTGATTAGTTCCACTATTGGTTGATTCACGGATTGGACCAGAACCCTGTTCTGTAGCATCAGATGAACAGCAAGGCTGATTATTTCCACTATAAGTGGATTCACCAAAACAAGAGTTGAAAGCCACTCTCCGGCGACACCTTTGTTGACGTTTTGATAAAGTAGAATAAGCTATGAGTTTTCTAGACTTTTCGTCATCCATTTTTCACCACCAACCTAGATATTTGTCAAGGGTTCACTCTGTAATGACAAAATCTAATGAATCTATAGGCCATACACCTAGCCATAAAGAATGAAATGATGGTGATTAAACCTGGAAATACTACAGCTTAATACTCTTATATTAAAAACTTGCAAATCTGTGAAAAGCATGTAGTACACTCTTTTGTGTAAAAAAAAACGGTCAATATTGATTTTAGGCCTTTCACGGAAATTAAACATTCTGTTCCGAACAATCACTAAAGGAACACATTTAAAAAGGTTTTACATGAATGACATTCTGCTCGCTGATGCGTTATTTTCGAGATGTAACAATAATTATGTTCAGATAGGAATAACATTATATGGTCGGTTGCTTAGTCGCCGCATCGTTGGGTCACGCCCACATTCTTGGCGGGACACGCCCACTTTTTGCGCGGGAAAAAATTGCGTCGGTTTGGATAAGTTAAGATAAGCTATTTTAGGTTTATTTATGTTATTTTAGGTAAGTTTATTTAACTAACCGAACATAACCTACCCAACCTCACCCATCGATACGTCAATACCGTATTACTGCATATTTACCTGTCAGTTCCTTCACTTTTATATACGATGTTCCTATAACTTCAAAGTTGAATAATTCGAAAATTAAGCATCAGCGAGCAGAATGTCATTTATGTAAAACGTTTTTAAATGGGTTCCTTAAGTGATTGTTCGGAATGGAATTATTAATTTCCGTGAAAGGCCTAAAATCAATATTGACCAAAAAAACTGAGCTTTAAGGAATGAATTATTTCAATGAGCAATAATTTCCAGATTATCCACCTTTTACAAAAATAAAGCTCATTTTGCAATTAACTCAAGAAAGTGTATAGAATGAACTCTAATTCCTCTTGTATTAATACATGTAAATCATTTACTATACCTAGAAATGCAATGCAAATAAACTCTGTGCTAAGTTTGACTTTTCTAATTGCATTCACAGCATACAGCAAAATAGAATACAATGCAGCATGATCGAGTACTGTGCATTCAGATTTTACACTTGAATAAATGTGAGCCTCTGGTTTCATACACAGACTCATAGAAGAAATCATCACAAGCAGTTTAGCCTATACAACGCTTAGAATCTACGTAAGGAATCAGGTAAATATACTAATAAGAAAAAATTTCAAACTCCAAGTTACCTCACCTCAAAACACAAAATGCAAACAATGGAGCTCATTCACTTCCGGGTCAATATTGAATTTAGCGCGTCAACGATTTTGAAACTATTTTTTGTATATTTAAGTATTAAGTGACATTTTAAAACGTTTAACATGAATGACATTTTACTCGCAAATACTTACTTTTTGAGATATTTACCTTTAAAGTCATGGGAATGTCCTATTAAAATTCAACAAACGGACATGTAAGTTAAATAAGTTTAAATACGGTATTGACGCAGCAATAGGTGAGGTTAGGTTGGGTAAAGTTAGGTTGGTTAAATAAAATAACCCAATTAACCTAATAACTTAAATTAACCACACCATGACCGATGTTTTTGCACCAAAAACCTGCGCGTGTTCCGCATCCACCTTTTACTGGAGGAGCCATTTCAAAACTGTTTTTAATGGTATACTTACTTGAACGTTATTAATGCTATCTTGAAAACTAAGCATTTGAAAATACGAAATCATTCATGTGAAACGTCTTGAAATGTCCCACATTGCCTAAACACAGAAAAAAAGGTAAATGTGAAGCGTTTGCTAATAATTGAATTTTGAATTTTCTTTGCCGAAACATAGTTAATTAGATCGGAATAAACAAGTTTTCTTTTATGCACTTTCCGTCGCAAATGAGTATTTAACGAGGTATAGCGGTAGGTTTAGTTGTGTCTATGATGACGAATGCTCTCGATTAAACAGCCACTCATTTATTTTTAAATTTTTGTTGCTTGAATCACGGTAGTAACATCAAAATAAACTATTTTTCTTCTATACACTTTTTGCGACAAATGAGTATTTTACGAGTTAGAGCGGTAGGTTTTAGATGGCGGGAACGGGTTCGATCATTCAAGCGCGTTGGAAGGAAGCGTCCACTGCAGTGTTGCCATACGACGCACTCGATGAATTACTTTCCGCTTCGAAGACTGGAGTTGCGGTAACTAATTTACCGCTATAAATCGTAAAATAGTCATTTGCGACGAAAAGTGCATGAAAAAAAACTTGTTTATTTTGATCTAATTAACTATGTTTCGGCACTCAAAATTCGATATTCGATTATTAGCAAACGCTTCACATTTACCAAAAAAAATTTTAAAATCGTTGACGCGCTTAACTCATTACTGACCGAATTCTGTTTATAATCCAAAAATAATTGGGACAGAAAAATTGTTTCAATCATTCAACAAAATGTAACAAATCATGAGGAACATCATTGCACATCTATCAAACAAATTCTCTACTAACATTGCGTAAAACATTTGGAACGCTCTTCATATAACTAAATACAAAAAATTTCAACTCAGCTTGAGCCCGCCTACCGATGAGGAAGATCTAGAGATGAATCACTGTCAATCAACTCAAAATTGTTGAATTTTCCACAAAGCTCATATTACAATAAAAGATTAATAAACACGAGGTTATTACATTAAATGTCAAGTTCACAACTTATCAAACATAATAATTAAAGAGAATTAAATCACAACAATCACGACCTGACAAGTCACGAACTGCCAGTTAAGACTACGCCAGTAACGCCACCCGCCTCTCACGCTATGCGGTGACTCAGAGATCGAGAGTCACCCACGAGTGCATTAGGCAAATTTTTAGGGTAAATTGAGTTACGTACAATAAAGGTCTAATTAGAAACAGTTTTTTGGAAGAGTACATGAAAACAAGCGAAAAAATATGGCATATATTTTACATGTGTATGCAAAGGTGTAAGGGTGTATCAGATAATGCTTTTACGTTTTTCGATTCTAAATCAAATTGGGAAGACTAGGGTAATTTATAGATGAACTTCGATTGGTCTCCGATGATCCTCGATCGGTCTCCGATGAAACTCGATTGGTCTCCGACTTAAACGGGCAGGCCGCACCCTTTTTGAATGCCTTCTTGGTTTTTTCAATACATTTCGTTCATGATGAAGTTTTCGTTTTAAATTAAATATGAATAAAAATTGATCTTTAGTTCTTTTATGGATGGTGCTGAGATATGTGACGTGAGTCTAAAGCAAACGCAACGACTCAATTCATTTTTATAGTTACCGTTTGATGACTGTGCTGAAATATACTACTTCTGAAAGTTTATTTATGAAAAAATAAAACTAATAACCTTTCATGAAAATTAGGAAAGACCTACTTATAACACTGATCGTGCAATAAAGTAAATTTACCGCTTTAACAGCTACTTGAGTAATCAAACTAATTCAGCTGATGCGTGGCATTTAGTTGAAGAATTGTGGAAAACCATACCCATTACAATGGTAAGCGCATAGATAAACGTAGGTGAATGTACCAATCCTTTTCATTGTACAGCATAGTAAAGTGCCTAGTAAAGTGAACATTTTTGAAGAAGAATGAATATTAAATAAAATATTTTTCATTTTGCTTCAGATTTGATGCAGTGTACGTGAGAATGTTCTAACACACGATTGATGGGTCACGTCCGTCCATTACACGCACGGCGATCATTCACTGCAGCACACTACCTGCAGCACACCACCTGCAGCACACCACCTGCAGTACACCACCTGCAGCACACCACATGCAGTAAACCACATGCAGCACACCACCTGCAGCTGACCACCGGCAGTACACCAACGGCAGCCAACTACCTACAACACACTACCTACAGCACACTACCTACAGCTCACACACTACCTGCAGCACACCACCTGCAGCACTCCTCTTGCAGCACACTACATGCAGCACGCCACATGCAGCACTTCATCTGAAACACTTCATCTGAAGCATTTCACCTGCAGTACACTAACTGCAGCACACCACCTGCAGCACGCCACCTGCAGCACACCACGTGCAGCACGCCACCTGCAGCACTCCTCTTGCAGTACACCACCTGCGGCACACTACCTGCAACACACTACCTGCAGCACACCACCTGCAGCACACCACATGCAGCACACCACATGCAGCACACCACCTGCAGCTGATCACCTGCAGTACACCAACGGCAGCAAACTACCCACAGCTCACTACCTACAGCACACTACCTGCAGCACGCCACCTGCAGCACTTCATCTGAAACATTTCACCTACAGTACACTACCTGCAGCACACTACCTGCAACGCACTACCTGCAGTTCACTACCTGCAGTACACTACCTGCAGCACGCCACCTGTAGCACACTCCTTGCATCACACTACCTGCAGCACGCCATTTGCAGCAGTCCTCTCACAGTATACCACCTGCTGCACACTACCTGCAACATACTACCTGCAGCACACTACCTGCAGCACACTACCTACAGCACACTACCTGCAGCACACCACCTGCAGCACGCCACCTGCAGCACTCCTCTTGCAGTACACTACCTGCAACACACTACCTGCAGCACGCCACCTGCAACACTTCATCTGAAACATTTCATCGGAAATATTTCACCTGCAATACACTACCTGCAGCACACTACCTGCAACAGACTACCTGCAGCACGCCACCTGCAACACTTCATCTGAAACATTTCATCGGAAATATTTCACCTGCAGTACACTATCTGCAGTACGCTACCTGCAGCACACTACCTGCAGCACACTACCTGAAGCACGCCACCTGCAGCACACTACTTACAGCACACTTCCTGCAGCACCCTAAGTGCAGCACACATTTGTGAGGCTGTAAACCACGGATGGCCGTTCTTAAATATTACGGCCATTAACCAACCGAAAATTTTGCGCTCTCAAATCTTCCATGGCCAACTGTGAATTTCACGTCCAAGCTCGACCGCGCGTAGTTATGAGCGCGGAGAGAGAGTTTAAAGGCAGAGCCGGCCAACTACCCATTAAATTTAATCATCCTTGATGGACTGTCACGTCCTTAACCCACCGGCGACACGTCCTTGATTTTCAATTGGGTAGCTACTCGATGAAATCTCTTATGCACGTACGGGAATTTATTTTCACATTCAATCAATCATTCAATTGTTCTGAAAGTAGGTTTTAAAACTATTTATGTAGTTTCACTAGTGCAACTGGGATCGGAGGATTTTTGTCAACTTGCCTTAGTCAAGCTAGTTTTTCCTCTGAGACCCCCAAGTGTGGACTTTTATGAAATATAATTTAAGCAACGAGCATCTGCCTACTCATCGTTTGTTTTAATTATTATTATTTTGTTCTTCTTTTTCCTCACAGTCAAAGTTGTGTGATGAGCGTCTCGCAGCAATGACCCTTATACCTTCGGGACTGCACTTATCATGAAAATCGTTCCGTCACATTAGTGTTCTGCAAGTTGGGATGATGCGTAAGGGCGAAATTACGTTAATGTCAATCAATCATTCATTTACCACAAAACGGAGTTCACCAAGCTTCGGTAAATCTTCAGATTTTGGCCCTGGTTTTTTCCTATCAAATTGGTGTTTAAAATTTCTAAAATTAATTTCTTTTTACCTCTAATTATTTCTAATATGATTCAAAATAAAAGAGTAGTCGTACTTTATGAGCCTGATTTTACCCGATTCAACATAGTAAATACTCAGGGGAATAGTACTGCACACGCGCATTTTTTTGCAATAATACCAGGGTTCAAGTCTTCATTTTATCACTGAAAAATGACAGTTACGCTACATCAAAAGGTTAGACTACCTCAGACAATTTTCAAATACAAATTTTCATTATACGACACGAGATAGAAACCATGTTACAACCAATGTCATGCACAGTTGAAGGAATGAACGAATGAATGTTCAAAATTATGTACGATGACTTGAAAACTTTAGTAAGTTCAATTTAGTTTTCCAATATGGTGTGCAGCTGCCATTGACGACTGCAATTCCTTCATTTAACCGTGAATTAATAAGTGAATACGTATTCTAATATCCTAACAATTAAGCAACTCATATGTCTGCATGACAAAAATAAAAACAAAAACCACCTGATATTGAAACAACTTGAAAAAGTACAATATTTCTTCAGTTTAAATTATCGAATTTAATTGGTATGATATCGCCTGTACAAAATAAGTTGAACTTCTTTACTATTTCCATTTTTATTAAAAACGATGGTGTGGAACTGAATTTTTTCTACACTCATTGGAATATAGTATTCCTCAGTGCAGTTCTGGAAATACAAGAACGTGTTTCAACTCGCCAAGCATTCTGTAGCAGGTTCACAAAGCATGATGCTGAAGTTTGTTACTCTAATCAATAGTTTATTCACTTGTTCTCTACATCTTAACCTTTCATTCTAAATATAAAGAGGCTCCAACTTACAGCGTCTCAGCTATATATAGAGCGATAAATGTAGAAATTTTTATTTTGATTAACCTAAGAATTAAGATAAAAGTTTCTTATGTTTTATACCAACTTCTGAAACAAAATCGAGTTTTCAGTTTTGGTTCATTGATTTTTTTATTTTACTCCTGCCTATAGCCATATGAGAACGAGTGTAGGCTCTAGGCCAGTGTTTTCCAAACTTTTGTGCTGTGTACTACGTTCGCGTTTTAGTGGACGATGGGGGTACGCGGCATAGCATAAATATAATAGTTTGCTACAAACTTCGTTTGGTGTCAAAAATCGGCAGCTGTACACCGTAATAATTCTATTATAATAAATTTTAGGTTGGACTAATGTAGACTTGGAAATGTTTTGTTTATGATAGAAGAAGATGACATTGAAGCTTAAGGTATAATTTCATTAAAGATAGTTTAAGTCATTCAAGATATTTAGAACAATGCTAAATTTTTGCAGATGAAACCCAAATATGTAAACACAACCTGAAACTTTTCACCTGTTCAATTGAACTGAATGAGTTGAGAAAAATACACTAGTTTACGGAGTACAATGGCAGGCCGTCGTCATAGAAAATGCTTTAAAGTGCACCACTGGTGCATATTTTTATTTACAGCAACAACATAACGTTGTTTGTGTACGAAACTTATTCAAATTGCAAGGCAGAAACCTTCACCTGTTCAAGCCGGTAGTTAAAGAAAGAATGATGCAATACCACGTAAACGTGAGTTGAGTTTAAAATATCAGTAACTGGTAACCATAGGCCACTGCGTAATTATCCTATTTTTCATGGCGCATGAAACCGATAAAATTTCACACCGAGGAACATCTAATTCACCATACTTTTCTGAACATGATTTATCATAACTTTAATTCAACCGCAGTTATAGTTTCGACATTGTTTCTGAAACATTTGCTGTGCCTTTTTTTTGTTCAAGTCCCCTTTTAAAAAATGCAAAAATTTTCTATCTGCATGATGTATAGAAAATAAACAGGGGGTGCGACACCACAGTTTGGGAATCACTACTCGAGGCGTTCAAATGGAGCAGACTTTTTTTAGCTAAATCTTCCAGACTGTATAGTGCATAGAGTATTCAGAGTTTTAAAATTTTACCTCTGATACTATTATTTCCCTCCTGCTGAGCTGTTCAATGTTCCATACTCACAAAGCTCTTTGCATTTGTTCTCCAGACTGCAAAAGTTCAACGGAGCGGGTACGGACACGTGCAATTGTGCGTCATCGCGTGCTACGGATGCCAGCACCTCAAGGCTGGACGAGGCTGCAACTTTCCCTTGGAAGTATACCAGGCGGCATCTGCAGAGTTAGGGGTGCAATTATTTAGGGTGCAAAACAACTCCCATTTTAAGTTTTTTAACCACGTGACCTTAGGGGAGTGAGTTATTTCTTCCAGCAAAATATAAATCAACTTGAATGATAAAAATGGCTAACAGACATTTGTGTTTCAAGCTATTTTAAATTGAGTGGATGGTTGCTTAGCATCGCTGAGGCACACACATCTAAACAAACACAAATCGTTGTTGGAAAAAACACTACATTTTTCAGAGTGTAATAAACTTTTGACCTGCTGTTGAGGAGGGGTGCGAGGAAATCATCCCAGCAATTACTGCCGTGTAGAAGTTTGAGGTCTCCGTCTCTACGCTGGATGACCTGAGTCCACCTATCTTGGTTCACGGTTTCGGACGGCATCACACGCACTTCCAGCAGGCGAGGCTGCGCGTGTCGAAGCATAAGGGCCGCTGCAGATATATCTCTTCCTGTAATCAACACATCTGGTTACTACGAAAGATCTGAGCTCTACGAGATAATGGATGACTTTATAAAAAGGGAAACCAGTGTGTAAATAAAAAAATTGTACATGCGTACACTGGTGTGAAAATACACAATCAACAAATGCTTAGATTTTTTTTGCTGATAAACACTCTTCTGAGAACACACATTTTCTCAGAGTAACGTAATTCGGTGTAGCTTAGGTTAAGTTGACGTCTCTGATCACTTTTTCAAAATTCAGATTCGTGTGTGAAAATGAAAACAGACGCCTGAATTTTTCGATCTGATTCACTAGTAGCATAGCACAGAGTGGGAATAGTGATTTTCTTTACAGATTGTTAAAATTTCCAACTATGTGAAGTTCCTAATTGAGATTGAGAGAAAAATACATGACGGGTCATTCGAGAAATTTCTGAATGCTGGCTGTGTTAGACGAAATATTTGAACATTGTGAATTCATTTCCCCCAACTGCTCCTTCCTACGAATCAAAAGGCCTTCTTAAAACATTTTCGATAATACGCTATGATGTTTACTGATATATGTATGTTAGCTACCTACGGCAATAACTTCCATCAATTTTATATTAAGATATCTAAAAAAAGCTCTTTTTCATCGTTGTTTTTTGAAACGCAGTAATTAACGGTATGTAAATAAATCTATTCTCATAAATTATTTTATAGGATTATCACCGGAATATTTTGGTTTCTCAATTTTAGTTAATATTCTACATAGTTTAGTTAATATTTCACAAATATTTAAACTTTCCATTGATATTTGTATAAGTTCTAGAACTACCCAAAATCTCGACGAAATGAACTGGTTCGGAAAATTCAAAGCAGTGAAGATGAGTAATGGATCGCCAGCACGTAAATAATATCAATAACAACTAACATCAAATTTCTTGTTAAAATTAGTGCTCAAATTAATAATTAATCACTACTTTAATTACTAAGATAAACTCAGAATTTAGCATATTTACTAAGACTAGAATTAGTCTTACACAGCTAATCCTGTAAATTACTTGAGCTGAACTCTCTAGCCCTGCATTATTTTCTGCAGGGTAACGTGTTCACAAATACCTTAGCCTCGAGTCGTGATTCTCAATTAAATTTACGCACGCGGTCTTTAAGCCCCATCCATTTTGAAGCATGAGATCAATTACAATTGAGCTCATCTTTTAAACAACAATTTTATGTGCAACCAATTTGTAACAATTGTTAACTATTTGTTCTCAGGCGACAATTATCGTAGTATGGTGCTGGAGGGGCGCTAAGGGCGTGCTGGTGTTCCAATCTCTCCCTTCTCCCGGCCCATTCACAGGATTTAGCCTTCATCCATTTGAATTAAATGAAATAAATTAGCATTAATTTTGACTGTTTCCTATCCCTGCGTCAGTGTCACGAATTGATTTTTCAGGTCATGCAAAATGTTAGGTACTCTTGCTTAAAAAGAAATTTCTAACTAGACTAGGGAAATAAAGTTGCCAGTAAACAGCAACAGTACGTTCAGAAATCAATTTTTCAACGAGAGTGTATCGGAATGGTGTCTAGTTATTACTTTCTACTTTCATTGTGAAATTAATCTACGTATGTATAGCGATCAGTGATGAAATGAAAAATCTATGGGCCTCTATTCCAGAACGTAGCAAAACATATGGGTCATCAAAATATCGACAGTAAAATATTTGCTAAAAGGTCGGGAAACAATGATAAAGCAAATATTTTGCTGAGTAGAAAAAAAATTTATCTAGGCGAGTTTCAATATTAGAACCCACTGCTAATCCATCCCTCAACTTGAATATTTTGTTATTGAGAATTAAAGTGAATTTTTCAAGCGATTTCCAGTATTATTTTATGTTGAGATTTATCGGAATTCAAAAAACATATTTTTTAGAAATATCTAAACGAGTGGTACATCCGTTCACTAGGAGATTGGTGTACACAGATTCTACGCCTTACTATTGTAAAAAAATCATATAGTAATTCTGCTCGTTCCTTCCTTAGTTACTTCTAACCCGTTAGTTATGCTTTTGCAGTCGAGTTTGCAGTATCATGACTACCGAATTCCTCAGTGTTAGAATAGCTTAGGATCAATTGGGTTTGATTAGGTTTGGCTTGGTTGGTTAGGATAGGTAAGGATGGGTTAGATTAGGATAGATATGCTGACTAACATCAACTTTGCCTGAAGATGACATTGTCCGTGGAATTTTCATGGGTCATGATAGTTTATATAACTGATATTATTAAATCACGTGGATCTTTATTAAGTCAATATTCTGGAACACGTGATTGCGGCCGTCTTGTACGTAGGGATTTCCTTTTATCTCAAACCACAGTTTAGCACACACTTCCATAACAAAATGAGATAGTGTGAGTAAGTTATGACTGGGGTCTTCAGTGGAAACATATAATCTTAGGATCATGTTCGCAGTTGTGATCCCCCTTGCATGGTTTAGCCCACTGGGAGAGCGTGAGATGGATCACGTGTCACTTCTCCAACAGAAACTCACTTATGCACTTCATAGAGATACCTTTGATCTGCATTTGGCGTTGCTACATCAACTTTCTGAATCCATTGGATTGAATGGAAAACTTGGCATTGCTTCACTATTTTGAAGCGCCTTGCTTATAATACCTGTTTAGAACCGAGGGCCATTTGTTTTTCGATTTAATGTAGAAAATAAGAGTCTGAGAATAAGTTAATTCACATGGAACACACAAACAAACTAATGAACAGGTTTCTCTGGAGATTCTTCAATAAATTTAATTATCCTGTCTTCAGAACCTGCATTCACACTGGTTCCATAGCACCTGATTGCAATTAGTGTCTCAAGAGTACCCAACTCTGTTCAACATAAATTTCAAATATTCCTTCACTAGATATTGTATTAAAGATATTCTTTCATTAGATATTTATTTCAAAATATTCCTTCAATATTTAAATTAGTTTAAAATATTTTAGACGCCCTAAACTGGAAGCAGCAGTTTTTTTCGTACTAGAGTAACCGTCAGTAACCAAAAGGTTAAGTGATGCTCTCTGGAAATGCAGATTTAATAAATATTCCAGGTCTCTGTGGCACATCTTAATTCTACACGAACGACTTGAAATTTTGTATAGGCTATTATTTTATATTCACAACTTTTTATTGCACCCCACGAGCAGATTTCAAATATTTTGGTTTTCGACCCATCCTAATACACATTACACGCACACACAACACGTACTCGCCAGCATACCGCAAGTCAGGATGTAGGAGCCAACAAATAATTTGGTTCCGGTGAAATGGTTATTTAGAGATGATTGATTCGTGAATATGTATAGAGATTCTATAATACGGGTGTTTCGGTCTTTAGAGGCTTTGTACATGATAAAAAATTAGACATTTTAAAAGGGTACCGGAACTGTAGCAATGGTTTCTAATAGGGACTGGGGGGTTCAGGCCAATGGGCGGCAAGTTATATGAGAAAATCCTGAATGTTGGCTGTGACGGATAAATAGTTGAAGGGTAGTGCTTCCAACATATGATTGCTGGCATCAATCACAAACATAAACATTTGCGCAGCAACTTTCCAGGCACTCATCCTGTCGCTCTATCCTGTTAAAGAAGAGACACTATCTTAAAGGTGTTCCTATAATAAAATTGTACGTCAACCGCTGTTAAAAACTTCGCACGAGGACTAAATACTCTCTTTGAAAATCACTGCTCAGGTAACCTAGGAACAGATGGTTAATGAATATTTTCAGTTTCAGCACGGTCAAACTTACAGGAGGAGAAATTTTCTTAACGTGAAATTTCCTGACTGTATTATTTACATGATATTTTGGATTATTGTTACGTGCGAAAAGCTTCTGCAGATATACTAATTCATTGTGTAATATTTGGTACGCGCTTGAAATGCAATGGACTCTATGTAATTAAGTTTTCACACACGATAAATAATCATTTTCCCATTTACCGAATTGTCCAACAGTTTGCAGAAGTCTTTTTCAAACTTAGATTTAGCTCCTGATGCATTTTTGCAACATATGTGATTTTATTCAAAGACTTGCGATAAATTTACCCAACTTCATTGCTGAATCTAAACATATTTCACGCTATTCACAATGCATCATATATTTTTCTCATTCATCCAGGTTTGAATTCAATTAATTTCCTTTGTCAGTTTAGATTTTTCCAGGGGCTAGGGGCAAATCATTGGGAAAATAATTTTGTTTTTTTCGACGAGTTGAATCAAATTCAATTATACAACCCACATCTTTTTTCAGCATCGACTTGCGATATTTCCATTTGAGTCTCACCTCAAAATTCAAAAATTAGCAATTTTCTGTTGTTTAGCCCATGTAGTAGAGAATGTTTTTACAAATCTAATGATACGCTTCACTTCATTTTAAATGTGTTCGTTCGCCTGCTACAGTTTGCGAAAGGCCAGTCGCTTGTGTCGTCTTAGCGTCTGGTGACTCACCGGGGACCCCTTCCAAACGACGACGCTGTTACGAACGTTCAGCATGCGGGAGTTAGCGATACAGCTCACAGTCGAAATGCTTTAGTACGAAAATGAAATATTCTAACACCGTAAACGAATTCTAATGAGGTTAGGGTTAGCAACAGGCTACACAGAGCTCCGAGTGAGTCTGGCTCAACTGAAACTAAAACTTACTATCACTTGAAATGCCACTCCTCCCACAGTTTCAAAGATACAGGAATGGAAAACATGTCATTCCATAGGGCTAAAAATGAGCTTCAAAATGCGGTACTGATTTTTCATAAAATTGCATGGTTTGAAAATTAAATGAGAAATTAGAATAAAAAATATTAAAATAGTGAAATTTTGCGAACAAACTCCTAAAAACAAGAGATCCTAGCATCAATACCCCATACAGCATTCTTTGCTATTTTATTTAGCTATCTAGACAACATATTACAGGTTCTGAATTTTAAAATTGTTGGAGGTGATAGATTTTCCGTAATTCTTCTTTTATCATTTCTTCCGAAACAAATCAAATTTTCTAATACAAAAAGCATTCATAACAAGCAAAGAATGTTGCGGATTTTCACGCCTAAGATGAAGATTTCTGAAAAATCCGTCAGAAAATCACAGATTTTTTGCAAGATAGTGCCCTTAAAGTTCTTGTTGATAATCCTTGGTACATCGTCCAACTATATAATTTATTCGCATCCGTGTCGGTGATGCAATTACAGTGTTTCATTTTTCTTCTTCATACCTTTTTGAAAACGTCTATTATTTGTTTTAGGAAATCGTGTTAAAATAGTTGAAGTCCTGCATTTTATTCCCTGCTCAACGAAAAGAATCATTTCGAAGTCTGTACATCAATCTAATTACATTTGTGTGGTTTGTGTGGTTATCGAATGATAACCCTTACGCTTTATAAATTTTTCGTACACATAGATCTAAATCCTTCAAACACTTTATTAATTAAGAACGGGTCTACTCTGAGTTGTCTTTCATGATAAACAATAAATGTTGTACAACTGAATGCCTCATGAGGATACAGATCTTCTGTTATAGGTTTATGCATCAGTCTACTGTAAAATTCACTTCAATGTAGTACACTCTTCTATTGAATTTTTATTACCATCAACTTATATATGGTAATATTTATTTATTTTTCACTAATTCAATTTGATCATCATTGACGAAGAACTTTGATTATTCTTTGTAATCAGATGAATTTTTCCATTACTCAGCGCCAGTGGCATAACCTCACCCTGTCTAAAAACCGTAAGTCACGGAGGAAATCTTACATTTCTCTCCAGTTTCTAGGTAAATATGGATCATTTTTTGCGTTCAACTGTTACATTCTACATTAGTTTGCATGATGACATTCAACTTTCCAGACATTTTCATTAGGATTTTTTAAAGAAATGAGTATCACGATATGATAAGTTGTGGGTAACTACTGCTTTTAAAATTAGAGCTCTAATTTTGAAATTTTGTCTCAAACGACCCCGCTTGTATGAAACCCACATACATTTAACTTCTATATGTATATAAACCCATTTAATTTATACATATAAATGTACAAATTATTTCAAATGATGAAAATTTCACATTTTCATCCACACATTCCGGAATCATGAGAGCTGCGAAATATCTGATTTAAAAGAGCTGACCTAAAACCTGAAATACTTTCCGACGAATATAATTATTCATATTCTTCATTTTGAAGTAACATGAGAATCTTCAATGAAGTAACAGTAAGACGCATTCGAAATGTGTCTTTGATGCCGATCTTGGTGAATGCCTTGTCCCTCAATTAGTGTGGATTTATTTGATGTTAGAAAGTCTCACGTTAAGTGTTTGCAGCATGGATTGAGTAATCGTCTATGATCGATAATCACAGTGATGAACTCTATTTACCCCAATACCATCTAAAACACTTGAATGCTCACCTGTTTTGCTCAACCCGAGAGCTCCATCATAAAGGGCGACTTGAGGCAAATAAACTCACATTGATCTTAATGTGTCTGTATCACTAATTCAACTGAGATTTCCTTCAAAAACTGTAATGTATGTTAGTTACGGAAATTTGCAAGAATACACGATCACTTATTTTTCTTCAGGTATGACGTTTGAAAGCAGTGTAATAAAATTGAAGTGTGTTTTCGAAGCCTAAAAGAGATCGGTTATACGACATGAATTTACGAAGCGCGCAACTTTTAACTCGTTCGGTGAGCTTCTTGGTAACCTGTCTTAAGAAAAATAATTATTAAAAATATTACACCAGGAGTTTCAATTTTGTTCAGTCGTAAATCCATGCCTGTGCACAATCCCGGCTAATCAGCGCAACCGGCAGACCCAATTTCGTAACGCACTAGTTACTTGAAATTACGAACAACTGGCTCTCCAAAGTCTTTCACATACCTAATGCAACATTCAAAACTTAATTTTAAGAGTGTCAATATATAGAACACGCGGTGAAATTACTAGTTAATCTTACTTAGAGCTAATATACATCTTATAATCATTATTAATATTTTAGAAACATAATTCTAAGGAAACGGAGAACATAACTAGAAAAATATTGTTCATGTTTGGCACACTCACCATTAGCAATAAATGTGATGATATATCGATTTAAAATACACGTTTATATAGAAAGTGACCCAAAATTCATTCAATTTATCTGGCAGTCAATCAATTTAGCAGAAAAAAACTTTCTGTATAACACAGAAACAATTTTGCAAACTATTTCAAATTATTTAGAAAGCAGTTGCTTTTTTCTCATGCGTTTGTAGTTGCAGTTTAGTTGGTCTCGACTGACGAAAATTTCATGCGAGGTGCATACACTATTAAATTTTTCTTCGTATGGACGGAACTTTGACTTTAAATTAAGTCAAATGTCTAGCTATCTTTGGTTTGTGGTGTAAAACAAAATTCACGTCTGTGAAACAGATCACAAGCACTTTTTGATTTCCCTATCCAAAATTACACAAATATGAATATATATACCAGGGTAAATTATTTCCACATTGCTAGAAAATTCACTCATTTTTCCTAATCGATTCTCGAAGAGTCATAATCATGCAGTGTCAACTTGAGTTCTGTTTAGCATTATAAATTTTCAGAAACTTACCTGACCCCATTTTCCACACGGTATTGTTTTCGATGGCGGCCTGTGCTACACTTCTGACCAACCAAGTGTCTCTTGGTGAGTTCAACACCATGTCACGCCAGGTGGTGAAATTGGCACCCATCTCTTCGAGTACCTCCTTCATTTCACGCCAGCGAAACTGAAGGAGTGAATGGTTCCGGGCGCTCAAGTCACGGATGACATATTGAAGCACTTCCACAAAGCTGAAACACAGTCAGGATTCACTTACTGATGTTCAATTCGCAGCGCTTCACCCAACCTATTGCAAATCAATTCCGCACTTTACTTCACATTCTCTAATTAAGAGTTAATACTAAGCGAAATTATTCAAAAATTTCAGGAAAAACACTTCCAACCATATGGGGGGGGGGCATTGTTAAAAGTAATTTTAAGATTTTTCGCCGTTTTACTTATGAATTGGATTATTTGTTCTTCCTTTTGAAGTCCATTAAGACCTTGCCAATAAGATTTAAGGAATATGTATGAAGCCCACATTTGCACTCACTATTTAGCGAACTGTCAGAGTCAAAATTACTCTCATTTAAAACACTTTGTGTGCATAGTCGCGTATAATGATTGGATAAAAATGCTCTGGCGAAAATGAAATCAACTTCATCATCTTTTATCAATTTCATTGCTCGTTTCTCTTGTTTCGTCCAGTGAGGGCTCTCTTTGCGACCGAAAACAAAGTGCCCGAATCGGTTATTAGGCATGGATTTCTAACCTAGAAGAGTGATCACTGAAACCATGAGCATTCAATAGTAAATTTCAACGAACCATAGTAAAAAATAACATCAAACAAAAAGTGTTCCCTCACAAAAAAACACTCCACCTTTGCTTCTTCAAGAAATCAATGAGTGTTCCCTTATTCCAAGTTGGAGGCGAGAAACCCAGGCAGGTGCAACGGTGAAGGTACGTTAGAGTTTTGCTCATATCCTGACGTAGAAAAATTACCAAAACAGAGTAAGCAAATAGTCTCCCTCTTAATTGATCACTCCAACACAGTAAAGAAAGAAATTAAATCGTAAATTAGTGACTTGAAAATGCTAATCGAAGCCCTAACGAAGAAAGAATCTGATTAGAAGAAAATTATTGAGGACCCAAATAAGAAAATATAGCTTAGTCTCCCGTCTGGACTAATTAGCGAGAAAAAAAGAATGTGAAGAGTTGGAAAACAAAAAATGCACTCATGTCATTTCTGGGTAACTACATTCGCGTGAAGGAGATTACTGTACAGAAACAGTTCGCAAACTCCTGAAGGACAACATTAACATCAACTTCGATGGGGGAAAAGCTGTACCTGGTAACGAGGATAGATGAAACATAACTTTGAACGTCGGTTCTACGAAAGGAAGCAAGAAGCTTGACTGCTTGTCGTGTAACTAACCCGAAATTATGCGTAAATTAAAATTTCACGCCGTCTCGAGCTAACATCAGGTACACTCTAAGATTGGTCAAACGAGCATTTCTGGAACACCTAAGAATTGCAAAAAGTCAGGATGGCAATATCAACGTCTTTTCAGCGAAGATTCCTGGACACGCAACTTTAAGACTTACTTAGGAATCAACACGTCTGAAGCGCTTGGTCAGTTTGCTGCAACATGTCGACAATACCTCGAATGAAATTATTTATAATTAGTGTTTTACGGTCTTTCGTACGGGATTTCATGTCACGTAATTTCTCCTTATTTTCTACTAGAATCGCCTTTTTTGTATTTTTAAGGTACTCACATCAAACTTGTAAGAATGATTTTCTACTAGATTTTTATGTGAAATGTCTTCTCAGTCACTTCGATTTTATTCCATTAAGTCATTTGCTACATCTAATGGGTTACATGCGAATACCATTTGGTGTATTAAGGCTTTCGTTACTACATCCAGATTTATGTGCTCCAATATTCTCGCTCATGGACTGAATGCGTATACTTTTGATGAAATGAGACTAGAATGAAAGCTTCTAATTTCTGTGCTATTTTTTTACATTGTTAATTTAGCATTAGAGTAGGAATATTTTTATTCTTATCTTGACGTCATATTTTATTTTTTCCTGCGTTGTAGATTACTTACTGACTATTCAATTTCATAGCTGACCATCTAAGAATACCTTTAAGATGGATTTGATTATGTTGACCCAGATCTCAATCATTCGAATGCATTGTATACAAACCTAAATTAAACTAGAAACTGTGAATAGATTTATTTTCAAAAGTAAACAAATCGATGAGAACCCGCAGTGAGTTTTCGATATTATGTTGGAACCGCACTGTCACTTTAACCAAAAATAGATGAAATAACTCTTACTATCAGTAACCTATACTGTAACTTTGACGTTCTTAGCTTCATTGAAAGTTGGGTGGATGGCATAACTAAAGACGTGATCCGTATGCAAAACTATTAAAGCCATCATTCACTACGTAATAAAAATAAACGTGACGGAAGAGTCAATACGTACGTCCCTAAACACATTGTTTTCAGAATCATTGCAACTGCAATTATGAATCGTGACCACATCGAAACTCTATTTATAGAACTAATTGATTGTACTTTGAAGTGTGAACAGGCCTCCAACACCCTGTCCGGTATCTTTCCTGAATTAACGTCCTGACATTATACCGCAGTTTAACAAGTCTGTTTACAGTGGTGTAATAATTTGGGGGAATTGAACTGCGATCTTCTAAAACAAGAAATTTGTGAAAAATCTCAAATTTCATCAAACCTTTTTAAGTCTACATATTCCCTTCTAATCATTACGATGCCTACACGTGTCTTATCAGAATCTGCCATGCTGTTCGATCGTACTCGTATTAACAGAGAAGATCCAAATAATTTTCTTTTTCGGAAAAATAACCACAGACTTACCTGACCATTTCCCGGTTGTTCTTGTTAAAGGAAAATGTCTATAGTACGTCTATCAACGCACAAGCTAAAACTCACTCATATCGTTGAGTAAATTAATATAACTTGAAAACAATGCGCACTGTTCTAGAAGAAAGAAGAACTTTCGTCATCATTCGACATCTATCAGCAGGACAATATTGTAATTAACATTGATTAAGCAATACTAAATATCTTAGTATAGTATACTTAATTTCATAGAAAAGTTGACTGAAACTATAATGACCGCATACAATCATTGTTGCCCAATTTAAGCTCGCACAGTTACACCGAAAAATAAACAAAAGCCCTGGATTACTGGAGACATCGTGATATATAATATAAAGAAACGTCAAGTGTACCTAGCCCTCCTTTGCGAAGGGCGAATATCTTGAGAAACATATAACCGATTCAGAAACTATGTGACAAACCAGATAAGGACATCAAAAAAGAGGTGCTTTACGCTCAAGTTTCCTTAATTTAAAGCTGACGTTGAGAAGACTTGGCGCTCCCTTTAACTCTTGCTATAAACCGAATAACGCCGATAAAAAAGAAAATTGCATATGTTGTCAAAAATAATGTAAAATTTCATGAGGAGAAAGAAATTGCTAATCTCTTTAACAATTTCTTCGTAAATGTAGGGAAAACTATAGCTGATGGTATTCCAAGTGAACCTACTGATCGCTTGGAATACATGGATCATATTCGAGAACACAACTCCTTTTTCTTTACGCCTACCAACTCTTCCGATGTAATTGCGTGCATTAACAACCTGAAAAAAAATCGAGTGGGTTACAAACGTTTCCGACTAAAGTACTAGAAATGATTGCTGATATTGTAGCCCCGCTAATATCCAATATCATTAACCAGTCTCTCTTCCTAGGCACTTTCCCGAACTCCCTCAAAATTGCTGGAGTAACCCCTATCTTTAAGAATGGTGAAAAAACCTGTGTAAACAATTATCGACCTATCTCCGTGCTACCATATATATTAGCAAGGGGAGTATTTGAAAAAATTGTGCATAAAAAGTGTACTCTTATTTTGAACAAAAATCATTTCTCTATGATAAACAGTTCGACTTTCGCTCTAAAAAATCAACAACACATGCTATATTAAATCATTTACAATCTTTTATTCTAATATAGATGAAGTAAAACCTGTATTCTCTGTATTTCTTGACTTTCGAAAAGCGTTCGATTGTGTGGACCATAACACATTACTCTCAAAACTACACTGTTATGGCATACGAGGGGTTGCCCATGATTGGTTCCGATCATACCTAACAAATCGGAAGCAATACGTTGTCATTGACGACACAAAATCGGACCCACAGACAATTATGTAGCTATGGAGTGCCACAAGGATCTGTCCCTGGGCCTATCCTATTTCTGATTTATATCAATGATATTATTAAATCTACATCATTTTTCAAATTCACACTTTTTGTCGAAAACAGTAGGCTTTCTGCGGTCCTTCCGAACCAAAATTCCACTGTAATTGCGGAGAGTATAAATAATGAACTCCATAAGATTTCATTGTGGCTTAAAGGTAATAAAATAAGCCTTGATACCGATGAAACAAACTCCATTACATTCTCATACAAGAATAATATATCTCTCCCACGCATTAAAATTGGCGAAGGTGAAATCGAAGAAACCAACTCATGTAAGTTCCTGGGCATCATAATAGATAAACTCACGCGTGAGTTTGTTCAGAAATGCTCCTAGCATTTTTGTACTAAAACACAGTGATTCATTAAAATGTATATTTCTGTCTGATTATAAAATGCAACGTTTCGACGTATCTAACGTCATCCACAGGCTGAAAAAAAAATAATAAAAAACAGAATAATTTTCAGTCACATTGGAAAAACGGAAAACTAACACTTAAGTAATATATACTAGGTATGTAATCACAAAAGACGAAGGTGACTAGACAAAAAAATCAAATTTGATATCACAGAAATAGTAGTATGACTAGAAATATTGTACACAAACCGCGATGTTCACCACACGAAAGACAAGAGCAAAATGGTCGAGCAGCCTCGTCATACCCAGCAAGCTGAAGTTCTGCTAAACATTTTAAGAGCAAAAAGATCATTGGTATTTTCGTTTAGAGAAGGTTAAAGTTCATGAATGTGTATTGCTTCAATAATATGAATTTGATCTTTTTTAATAACATTATAAAGAATTTTAGTGTTAGGGAACAGATCTTCAT
>JACJUY010007233.1:4262-45308 GCA_014220935.1 Platorchestia sp. MABIK
GACTCTTTTTCAAATTCTCTTAAGCTTTCAGGTTTGAAGACATCCGTCTAATTTAAATGATAATTACAACTTTGTTTTTTGTCTTTTATCAATTGATCCTGCGTCAGAACACAAAGATAGCTGAAGAAGTGGGTATCATTTTGTTCTGTTGTGAACTAATCTTTGTTTATTTATGGCGTGAAAATAACAAATTTCCTTGAAATTACTGTTTGCAATATAAAAATATTTTCTTCCTGACCTCGATAAATTGAATTAAAGATCTACGACATGATTTAAGAGCCACAGCTGCGTTACAAGTTAAGGAACTGCAACAGAATTAGAGAAATGGTAGAGTGAAAGAACTATAGTACAGCTTAAAAACTACAGCAGAGTTGGAGAGTAACTAAACATTTGGAAAACTACGGAAGAGTTACAGTAATGATGAAGAGTTGCAGCAAAGTTAAAGAAAAATAGCAAACTCGAGAGTTTTTGCAGTGGTAAAGAATTATGGTATAGGTTAAGAATTGCAGCGCATTTAAAAATTACCGCACAACAATTTCAGCAGAAGTAAAGAGATGCGCTGGAGTTGGAAAATTCCAGTTTTATTAAGAATCACATTAGAGCTACTGAGTTAAGGGGTTAAAAAATAGCATAAAATGGATCAGTGTAGTAAAATGGAACTGAAATAATAAACCGCAAATCTTTACCTAAATTCGTACGTCCACATCAAACGATTTTAGTTAGTTTCAAACCGCGTCTACGATTAAAATATTGCTAAGTTTCTACTTCAACACGTTTCCTGCGATGGGTTAGACTGGAGTTTAATTTTCAATTCAAATTTAAAATTAATTGTAGCAAGCAAGTGTGAAAATAACAAATATTAACTGGATACTGCCTTCATTTTGCTGTGATTAAGTATTTATATAAATTGAATTAGTGACTGCTAGTCCGTCAGCAGAAGTATAAAAATACCCCCAGTAACCACCGGTGGGTCCCATCGCAGGAGGCTTCGTAAAAACTGGGAAGTTGGAATAAATTTTCATCGGTTCCCTCCTCTCAGCCCCAGCAAAATGGTGATATTCTGCACAGTAAGTGGGTGGGTCTTTATTGCAGCTAATAAAAAGAAAAGAATAGGATATATTCTGAAAACTTCCATAGCGTGATGCAGTTGAGTCACAATTGGTATAATATTTGAGAGGCCTTTGAAAAATATTGATTATGAGAAGAGACGCCATCATTTAGGGACTCAGTTGCATTAAGTGCTTTAGAAATCCAGCAAATGAGATAAGAAAGGAAAAATTTAATCCAAGAATATTTTTTAATAATTTCAATGAGAAAATTGATGAACGAAGACTGAGGAATAAAAAATTTACTTGTTTTATCTCACACATGAAAATGCCACCATTTTTTGATGGCTGCACACATTAATACAACATACAATAAAATATATTGAGTCATTGTTTGATTGATAGATTTATTTATCATCGTAACGGTTCTTTAATTATTTCAACATATATTTATTCCCTCGTATAGTAAATTTTAACAACCAGGAGAAATTACTTGCTTCGCATATTTTTAATTTTAATAACATTGTCATTTGTTTCCCATGTAGCAGACTCGGCAAACAAATGAAGTTGAAATGCGCTTCATTTTTTAATTAGCTCTAGGGGGACAATCTCAACAAAGTGTTAATTTATTTAAAGCTGTCGACGTGTTTTGCTCCAAGTGGTGGTGTTCATTTAGGGGAAGTTTGAAGACAGAATAGTTCCAGCAAGACAGTGTTTCCAATTTGGATCCTTCAGACTCGCGTAAATTCCTCCAATTCTCTTCAAATATTAAGTGAGTTGCGGAGAAAATTCAGAGATTAAAATTCGATTGTTTCACACGCGGGATTTTCTTGAAAATCATTGCTGGTGGAGCTCGGAATATTCATCATTTGCCGGCCCTGGAGACCTGAAAATGCCACCATTCTAATCAAGATTAGAAGCTAATCGCGGATTTGCATGAATAATGGGGAGAGCAGGCGGCAATTATGGAATGGTCTTGGATGCCGGCGCATCGAGCTTTTCATGCGAGTGGCTGGATGCCGTGATTGCCAATAGATGAGAATTAGCGAAAATCATTGTTGGAATAGCGGGATTGCTGAGGACGAAGGAAGCTCGCAGCCCGAGATGGTTTATTGCGAGATGGTCATTGTATTTGAAACTGAAGGGAACCTCATTTTCCTCAGACTGTTTTTGTAATTGATTCGTTTGCCTATTATTTTGATGGTCAGCAATTATCTGTCGAATGATTTGTCTAGAGGGAATTTAAGAGTGCAAAGGGCATTTGAAACTACGACTTTTATCAGTGTGACATGCATCAATTTGGTTCAGGAGAAGATTGGAACTGATTTTAAATGTATTCTGCTTCGGACAAAATGAAAAGGCTTCAATAAAAATGAAAGCCCAAGACAGCTACTCTAAAATTTCTCTACTAATCTGAATAAAACCTAACGGCCACAGGCCCATTTTAGTGTGGAACAATTTTCATTAAAACTTGGTAAGTGGAGCAGTGAAACCTTTTTTATCGTTATGTAGTTAGGTAAAAAAATTGTTTTAATATTTGGAAGCCATTTAAAAATGATTATGAGCAGAAACGCATGCATTTAGGAACTATTATTATTTGTTGCAAAAAATTTTCACTGTTACCTTTACAAAGTTTTACTGAAAAATTTCAACCCTGACGACCGGATGTGGGCAAAAAGTTTGTGGTCAAGTTTTATTCCGATCATCAGATATGTGAATGTTAAAAGTAGCTTGTCACGCACTCACATTTTTGCCAAGGCTGCGTCGGCTCCCTGACGTAACTGATTCATCTTTTCTGGGAATGGAACAACTTTTATTCAAGTTCTCACAATTGCATCAAAGACGACAAGCTTCCCGGAAATCGGTCAAGGCTATACGCTGGTAATATAGGTGAATTTTCCAAAATGCTTAAATTGCTATCGCAGAATGAAGGTAAAATAGTTTAGCACTAATTTCTAGGTTCAGGAAATAGGTTTTGAAAATAACATCGTCAACATGAGAAGATAAAATCTGCAAAAATGAACGAGCGGAGAAATCTGTGGAAAACATGAAATCATTGAAGAGTACACAAAAATTTTAACCCTGTAAAGAGCCTGCAAAATCTGGTCTAAATTTGACAGGAAAAACTTGTACGATTGCTTTGAATTTGATGGAAAATTGTCGAGCTGCATTAGTCACTGGAATCAAATAATTATTAGATGTCGACATTTAATTTACTGGTTTTGTTCTTTAGTTCAGTTGCATATGTGGAACAAGCTGTTCCCTCTCAAGGGGAACATTGGCTGATGTGCACATGCCAACATTCAACCGACCGAGATGAAGAATGAAAGCAACACCTCACCACTGAAGCACCAGATGCATATCAGAAATTCTCAAGTAAGATTGATGAGAAAAATACGCATTTCTGCCTAACATATTGCTCCATTAACATGCATTATCATTTGTGGGGAAGGGATAATGAACAGAGTTTACGATGTAAAAGTTAAGTCAACCAGAGATGAACGCCTCAAAATACTCTACCTATTTCTTATCCCTACCCTTTTATACTGCATCAACGATATCGCTAACCTCATCATACCATACACGGAAAAATAAATTATTTGATGGTTTTAGTACATTCAAAGGTAGATTTTTCTCCGTTTCAGGATATTTTCGGAATTGTTGTGCTATTTTCAAGCGACTTGCTGTTATTTATCTAATTTAATAGAAAACAATTTTACGGTACTTTATCGATACGAGGGTACTTCCCTCTGGTCACTTTGCCTAACTCTTCATCAAGTGTGAAGCTTAATTAGTAGCTCTGCCACTAAAAGCTTACCACTTTACCTAAACCTCTGAGCCTTGATTTAAGTGCACATGTGCCATTAATTACGCGTCGTATTTTAGGCGTCTGTCTTGAACTATGCATCGAGTTTTAAGTTCTTCGGAGTGTTATCTTATACGCCATTTTATAGGTGCTTGTGTCTGTCTTGAATTTTAGCTAAGTTTTAAGTGTTTGAGTGTCGTATACGCCATTTTGTCGGTGGAGAAATGGTTTTACGCATTAGACTTCGTTGATATGTTTCGTGTTCATGTCCTGATGGCGGGTAATGGGTGCGTCTCAGATTACTACAGCAGTTCAAAAAGATTTCCTTTTAAGGCAGATTTTTCATAATGTCATTAACCATCTTACGCATTTTATGGGTTGAAAATGCTGACGATGTGCCACTTTGCAAGTTGCTCGGGAATTGAACGGTCAAAATGTAACTTATGTGACAGCTGGTACTCGTGTGATTACTGCGAGAACTGCCATGAGCAACTGAAGTTCTTTCTCTCACAACTGAACATCACACTCGTCATCGAATTGGGTGCCTGAATGCGAAAGAAAAACTTGTTAAACTTCGAAAAGAATGAAGGAAGAAAAGGAATTTTTGTTGCAACTCATTGATATATGGCATGGAGTAAACTAATTCAGATTATTTGGAGAATTTGGGGGAAATGAACAATATAAAGAATCTAAGACAATTAAGCGAAATGATAAAATCGTAAATTTCTCATGAATGTTTTAATTAACAACGGGCAACTAAAACGAAGTCTTTACTATTACAATAAATTCGTTTACATCGACACGCAAATGAGGTAAAATGGAATAGAAAATTACGTGTTTCTCGAGCTAAAGTATTTCTTTAATAGCAGAACTACTCCGAATCTGTGAAGAAATCTGTTTTGTATTTTATTGGGCGCAAATTAATCGAATCATGAATTAGTTTCAAAAGCGTTTGCATTTCTCGTATCAGACAATTTGTGAGCTATAAATCAATGGCTGTACAAGGATCACGGTCTGTCTCCTACTCTTCAGTTTTGGATAGACTAGAAAATGGTTTTCTTCACTGCCTGAATTAGAGTTCGTGCAGCAAATTATGTACAATCATAAGTCTTTTGTAATCATTGGCAGGGTGGAAAAATTTGAATTTTGATTTTGGAGAAACAATTTCGTTATCAGTATAATCTTGCGTCCCGCATTCGGGCACAAATAAATACACAATAATTACACTGTGTGCTAATACTGTACAATATGCTGTGTGTGCACTAAAGCTGTACTCATCATTCACTTATTTGCCCACACTAATGACTAGGGCAAACAATCTAATGAAATGCATGTACATCAGTTTTTGTGGTTTTTTTTTCTTTTTAAATCCACAACTCGAACATTTCCACAAACACATTGGGCAAAATTTAAGAACTTTTACAAGAAAATGATCAATTGTGCAATAATTTCCTATCATTTCACTAATGGTATGTGCGTGCAGTTTCAATGACGTCTGGTAGTAAATGGCGCAAAGCTTTCTCATGTTTAAGATATGTTTGGTTATTTAATTATATAGTTTTACTGAGTTGATGGTACTTGATCTAAATTGACGTAGTATGAATAAAATCCGAAAACATTTAACTGTACAGGTAAAAAATTGGCGCAGTATTTTCAGTTCAGAACAGAAGGGTCAGTAAAATTGATTTCTTTGGAGCAATGCATATTTGATACTGAATTGAAGAATTTCATAATTACTGGAATAGCTCAGAAAGAGCTTTTTTCAATTAGATTTTATCAAAGTGAAATCGAAGGAGAATTTGCTAGTGTTAGTCAACAATCCTTTGCAGTATCCCTTTTTCTTTAATATTCTTGCTTCTCAAGACGGTTTTGCTTTTTCCCCTGAGATAAATTTTTTCAATTCAATCTGGAATGAGACGCAAACGTACTCGTACGATAAGGTTTTACTGTTAGAAAGCCAACATGCAGGAAACTGTGGTAGAACGTATTTCTTTACTCATGTTTAAACTAAAGATGAAAAATATCACATTATATCCGTTAAGTATATGGATTCATCTACTACAGAAATTTTTTTGATACGGGGAGAAAAGTATTTAAGAAAACAGTGCCATACCTAATATTTAGATGCGAAGCCTTTACTCTTTGTTCTTGTTCGGAGACAGTAACCATATGATAGAGTTAGGGCTTCATAAGTTTGTGATGACATATTCGCCCATTCTACAGAACACATTTTTTCAACTTTATAAATTTAGTTGGACTTCTTCACTTGACTTGCTTAGTAAGTATTTCTCCATTAAAATTTTCGATCCGTTTGAAGTCCGGGGAGTGGCTCGACCCTTGGAGGACATGGATTTTGTGCTGATTGCATCGTTCGCAGATTGACTTAATCGTGAGTTTAAATTCCTTTTTTAACTGGTACGTCTATTTGCGATTGTTGAAAAAGCCCCTTGCAATCGTAATGACATTTTCTTTAATAGGCCAAAATACATGACACCATTCCTCTTTCCTTCCGAGATGTGGAGTGGAACAGTGCCATGGAAGGTGAGGCGACCCTAAACCATTTCGTTACCATGCACCTACGTGCCTCAAAGTTGGTACAGTATTTTAGTTATTTTTAGTTTTAATGTAGGCGAAAACTTAAAGTTGAACTTGATTCAACTTCAAACTTACGCTGAAACTTATAATAATGACGAATTCAACAATTTCCTTTGCCTTCGCACTGAGGAAGAAAAATGTTCTTTTCTTGAACTCGCAATGAAATCTACATAGCGAATTACCATTTCACATTGTCCTCGTTTCAACAAACATCAAAGAGCACCCTGAATTGTGAATCACTCCAGTGAAACGGAAAATCGACAAATAAAACAAATGAGGTCACCTTATGCCTTGAAAGTAGAAATCTTCTAACCCACGGTAATGCACAAGTTAGCCCAAGCCAAATCGAAAGCGCTCTTTGAGTACAGCTTTCATCAAGTTACCCAAACACAGATTAAGGAATGTGAATAAACCTAACGTTGTGACTAACATCGATCAAATTCAGTTTTCACCTGCAACAGACATCACAATGAGTAAATTGTGTAACATTGAACAAGAGGTTAATACCAAATGCTGCGCTATAATTTGCAAATGCACAACCTCAAACGGGCATCTGTCTTTAAAGATTAATAATATCAAAATAAAACATAGCAATGCATGCAGTCTCAATGACTAAATTGATGATACAAGAGTAATGTTGATTACCAGTGATATCGACAATAATTTATGCGTATCGACTCACGAGTCGAAAGTTCAGACCGCAACATCTCCTGGTACACATTGTTCGTTATGACGGAGCCATGAATAAAAGAGAGTGCGGCTCGTACATTTTTGTTAAAGAAGTCTACTCAATTTCCTAATTTCCAATAAAAGAAAAAGTAGAAAACATCGAAATGGTTCGGCTCAATGATTAAGAAAGCGAAAATAAGTCTTTCATAATCTGTAGTCTTTATAGAGATCCATCAGCAGCTCTACATCTAACATTAGAGTTCATTGAAAATACGCTTGAATTGATTTGTGCAGACAAAAAGTCTTGTGTTTCCAGGGATTTCAATGTAGATCTGACAAATAAAAACAACAGTAAAGCAAAATATTGTAAAGACATAATTTGTCGCAAACGCTTCATGAACCAACGCGCGTCACTAACACTTCCATAACTCTTCTGGACCTAGCAATTACAAACAAACCGCAAGCAGTACTCAGAACAGAAATTGTTTCCTCCATTTCAATCACCATTCGGTAGAATGTCTAATCAATATTGCGATTTAGAAGCAGAAATTCCGTTACATAATCTATTGCATGAAAAAATATTACTCCTCGGAAATATTCTAAGAAAAGCTATCCGACAGAGGGAGCGGACTTCAAACCATGAAAAACACCGATGTCAATTTACAAGTTTCACTGATTAATGAAAATTTCGTTTCAACCCTTAATGAGAGCGCCCCCTGCACCACAAGGAAAGTTAGGCCAAGACATGCTAAATAGATAACGGAAAAATAATAGAGCTCAGTAGAGCTATGAAAAAGTAAAACGAGAGTACACACATAACATATCAGACAATATTCTGGGAAACATATATAAGTCTCACGAGAAGATCCTGCGGAAAAAAGATAGTGAAGCCAAACAAGATAA
The DNA here is from genome assembly GCA_014220935.1 of Platorchestia sp. MABIK. Taxonomy (NCBI): domain Eukaryota; kingdom Metazoa; phylum Arthropoda; class Malacostraca; order Amphipoda; family Talitridae; genus Platorchestia; species Platorchestia sp. MABIK. Next base: position 12,282 of record JACJUY010007233.1, read on the forward strand.
CTGCCACAAATCATTAGAAAGTTGCTCACTATAAAAACTCAGTGGGCAAAAGTAATTTTGACAACCCCTCAAAAATCAGGGAAGATTTCAATACTTGCTTCTCAAAAGTTGGAGAAGAAGTTTTCAAGAAGTGTGTAAGCTTGTTCCAAGCACGCTAACAAGTGTAAGCCCAAGCAGTGTTCCATTCCCCTAATCAGAGAAACCCCTGGCGATCAAGGCATGTTAGTATTATTGAAGTACGAAAAAAAATTATTCCCACTAAAAAATGCTAAAGCAGTTGGACCTGATGGCATTAGCATTCAATATTTATAAGACAGCTGCTCTGTAACAGCACCCCTGTTCCGTTAGGAAATAAATGCATCTATAGCCGCAAACAAATTTCCTGATCAGTAGAAACAATCTATCATTAAGCCACTGAACCGATCTGGTGAAATTATTAAAGCGTAAAATTACAGACTTATCAGTCTTTTTCCTGTTGTGTCCAAAATATTAGAAAAAGTAATAACAAACCATCTTTCGTCTCCCATGAATGAATCACATCTACTTCACTGTAATCAATGTACTTATACGAGAAATACCAGCGCACAACATGCTTTACTTAACGTCATACAAAAAGGTATACCATGATATAAACAGAAGAAATTTTACAGTTACTACTCTCCTCAAAGCGTTCGATAGTATTGAGCATAAGAAACTCTTGCGAAAAATCTCGAACCTCAGAACAGACGCACAATGGTTCGAAAGCAACCTTCGGAACCGCTCTCATGCAGTGTGCTTACATATCAAACAGTCACCATTCACACCAAATAACTTTTGCTTTGCCATTTTTCAATCCTTGGCCCGCTCCTGTTTTCTATTTTCATTACTGATTCACCACGCTGCCAGCAAACACAAAAGTCTCAACATACGCTGATGATGCCAAATCGCCACAAGTTCAATAACTGATTGAAAAAAAAAACACAAGTCAACCCTAAAAACCTTCGGAAGAACCTGAAATTGAGGTATGAACAAAATGGTCTAACACTTTACGCAAGTAAAACGCAATGTGTTATTTTTAGATCAAAAAATGCGATCAGAAAATCCCCAAAATTTACGCTGATGTTTGGAGACGATAAAATCGAGACAGTCGACAAAGTTAAAAAGCCATTGTTTTCGGTTTGACTTTCAAACAGCACGTGGAAACAATTTGCAACAAAATTAGTGGAACCTTGGTCTTTTTCATCACGTTAAGAAAGATCTAGATTATTGGTGATTCAGGTTTTAGCATTATCGCGTTTGAACCATTGCAGTATAGTCTGGCAAAATGTACCTCAATACCTCCAATAAGAACTGCGAAAATATATGAACTTCGCAGCCAAAGTGGTGTCCAAAAGTAATTTAAGGAAACGAGATCATGCAACAGCTCTCTCATGAAAACGACTGGACCACAAAACCAGAAAGAGTTCTCTTTCAAAACGCTCGACAAGTGTTTTCATCGCTCGACTCCCCTCAGAGTAATGCAGACATAAAATTTTTTCCACCCGGTATCCAAAGCAAAAACCAAATCAGAGGAATTATATCTTAGTTACCGTTTATCTGACTTGGTATAAAAAGTTCTCTCAGTTTCTGAAGCTATTTTGTGGAGTGCGCTTCCCAAAATTATGATAAACTCTCAAACTGTAAAAGAATTAAAGGCGAACGTGTCGTGCCATTTTGCATCTGTATCGTAGAGAATAAAGTACTGCAATATTTCGCAGTAAACTCGAACTAAACGATCGACAGTTTTCCTTAAATCTGCTTACTGCTACTTTGAGATCAGCATTTCAAACTCTGTGAAGCTGAAATGTCCCTACTTGATCTAGCACTTTTATTCATTCCTTGCTATACCTTGTGCGGAGACCTCACAACTAGCATGTTGTAGCGTCGTACTATCGACACAACTTGATGTATTTTCAGAGGTAGCTGCAAACTGCCAATGTAGGAGCTACAGCATCAGAAGCCGTAAACTTCTACGAAGCAAGGGAAAGTAAAAGCACAGCAAGGCTCCTAATAATGTACTGATTCCGTCGGTGACAGACCTTCCTTAAAACTAGCAATGCCCGGAAGTCAAACAAGGACTTTCCGGAGCTCGTAAAGTTCGTAAAGGCAAGACACCATAAAGGACTTCCGTCGGTCAGAGTTCCGACCGTTTATGGCTCTTCCGGCTCCAAGACCCAGCGAGACAGAGACAATCGGCTGTGCTCACTTCACACGGCACATACCGAGATATAACACATGTAAAGCGCATTCGACTGTGAAATCAGAATTAGGTTGTAACCCACGCTTTGAAATTTTGTAGCTATTTGTCACCTAAGCGACACCAAACTTTCACCTTGTTTATATTTCATCTCTTGTACCCATGTCTGTTGTATTTGTTGTTATAGGGAATAACGAGAGAATGAGATTTCAAAAATTGTTTCTGATGTTCTTGAACATCAACGTGATTCTTCTGAAAATTCTAATAGAAACTTGAAAACTAGCTCATTTTTGAGTTTTAAAGGCCTTTTTTTATTTCTCATTTATTCTCAATTATTTCTCTCCACTACTCTGAGCAATACAGTCATCAGTTCGATCGAGCAGAATGAGTTGTTTAATTTTTTTCTGAAAAAGCAGATACGAAGTCATAACGAGAACATTCGCGAAACGCTATGCAATCAGTTGACACTGAACTTTTACTCAGAAATAACTCGATGTTTCAGTAAATAAAATCAGTACTCTGGCTCACTATTTCAAAAAGATATAAATCGCTACCCTAGTGAGTTGTGCCTCTCTTCATGCATTCGTGAGCCGAGCCACGTAAAAGCGCTCGTCGTGTATGAGTAATCGCATTTTGACTGAGCTGTTCCCGTCGATAGCATCGGGCCTAAGCAAGTTCCGGCCCCCAGTAAACCACTCGAAACGTTGCCGCCTTTCATATCCTACCTGACACAACGAGCAAGAAAACTCATAATTGAACTTCGAAAATGACACAAAAATTATCTAAAATATAGTCACTCCAATAAATACTCAGACTTACGGCTCTGTCGCCCATAGATTTAGTTCAGGCGGTCTAGAATGTTCGGACCGTAACCTAATTTTAGCGAAAACATGGTAGGTTAGATCATTCTGTACTAATTTAGTGACGATAGTAACATCAGTTACTAAATCACTCGGTCCAACAACTCTGGTCACAGAATTATCAGACATATTTACGTTATATGTTTGATGTCTAGGTATTACACATCTTACACCACAAATTTATAAAACAGTGATTAAAACAAGACAAAAATAATTTAAAAATTCAAATTACTTCCACTAACACTCGTATAAAATAGAAAAATGCTGCTGCCACTCACTTTTAAAAACAGCTCTCTTAAACTCTTAAAAACATCTCACGCCTAGGGGTCATTGCATACACTGCTAGCTTGCTGCAGTGCAGCGTTCGTGTGGCCTTGACGCCTGCTCGCACTGGTTAATGCAAAAAAAGACTGTCTGCAAAAACTCTACCTCTGCTGCTGCCTTACGCTCAATGAAAATATAGGCTGCAACGGTACTACAACAATCATAACAACTTGCTGCTTTACTTGTCTTAAATTGTAGTTTTAGTCGTCACACGATGTCCGCAGTCGTTGTAGGCGATGCACCGTTCCTACTTCGTCCGTAGCACGAAGATAACGTAGCTGTAGACGGCTGAAAAACCACGTCGCACTGTAGGTCTGTAGTCGCCCGTAGATCTCTGTAGACGCTGTCCTTATTCTCGGATTATTGATGCTCTAAATGTCTCTGCAGATCCTCTTCCTTATAACTCTTCGTCACCAGACGATCTTCACGATAGTTTTTTCCATTCTTGACGACCGTTGATTTGCTGTAGTCACTAGATCTTCTTCTCAATCTTCTCGTCGACTTTCTTTAACTTCTTCACAACTTCTAACTTCTTCTCTTGGTAAACAAATCTTGTCGTGGGTGCGTCGTTTACTGGCCACCAATGTGCCGTACCAGAGGATAGAGATACTTCAGGAGAACTGCGACGTTTACTGATGGCACTGTTGTTACAAGGTGGGAAGCGGTCCAAATGCGGCTCTGAAAGCCCCGCACCTCAATTTATACGTGGCTACTTGCTGAATCAGCATGCGCACTGCGGCACCCGCAATGAAGGCGGGGTACTGACGCATGTACGAACAAATGCACGAACATATGCACGCACATACCTCCCCCTACCGTAGCTGTCGCACGTTTCTGTACCCCAAAATGTCAAGTGGACGAATGAAAACAAGCACAATATGCGTTCAAGATTCGTGAAGATTGATCTTATCAATCGCATGATGAACAAGCTCTGAAATTCCTTTTGCGTGCATGGTTGTTTATTTGTTTCAGATGTGCGTGTTGAGCTATGTTTTTTATGAATCACTTTTGGACAATCTTTTCTTACTACTTAAAAATCATTTTGGATGGTTTTTGCGTCTGTTTCAGTGAATTTTTGATTGCATTTCCTTATTTCCTTTTCCTTTTTAACTTACAGCTAAGATCCTCCAAAGCATTTTTTAGCTGTATTTAGAGTTTTTATCAGCTTTCAGTCATCTTGTCTGGGAGAAAATGTCCGACAGCATCAATTTTTATCGTTACTTTCAATGACATAATTCTCCCCTTGCACGGTTATTGTCCACCTCACATGGTTTGTCTATCAATTACGGACCTTCATATTAAGAAATTTTTAATGCCAATGAGATTTGATACACTTACTGCATCAACTTTTTTAGAAATAAAAAGTTTTTCTTTCATCATTTTCCTCCATTCGTTCTCGCCTCCGTCCTTCAAACATGAGAAGCAGTCTCACATCCAAACAATTCAATTGTGGTTTCATGAGACCAGACGACTGTCTTTCAAACTCATTTCCTTTGCCTAAATATTCTTTTTAGATTTTAAGTGACTTCCAACCTGCTTTTCTGTTTTTTCAGGGGAGTTTTTTTACGGTTAGAAAGTTTTGATGTTCTTTTTGTAGTATTTTACTGATGCTCCTGTCACCTACACATGTCCTAAACCAACGAAATTTATTTCCAACTTATCTCGAGTTTTCATAGACGTATTTTTAGCTTTTCTCAGAAAGTTTCGAAGTGGTGCACTTGACATTGTCAACTTGGTGGTTGTGCGATATTCCTAAAATTAGCGAACAATGAAACCAACAGTATGAAATGGCAGGCCATTGGGTAGAAACCTAATTGAACGAAATTCTTTTCAAAAGAAGTTGATTCACTCACCTCAAGGAAAATTTTAAAGCCTCGTTACCTTAGGTATAATTTCTAGGGCAATCTTTTAGAGCGGTGACTTATTTGCAGCCGGCAGTGTATTTTTTTACCGAGCAATGTACATTTATCTTTTACCAGCGTCTGAAATGCTGGAGGAATTGTAATAAGTAATTATGATTTGAAAAGAATATTTATAATTTTGAAATCATTTTACGGGCATGGTTGGGCTCTTTTGCCGTATACCATACATGTTTTCGAGGCTTTGACCTTCAATTTCTCTATTTCTCACCTTCCATCTTTTCATTTCTCACCATTCATCTTTTCATATCTCACCTTCCACCTTTGATTTTTCACCTTCCATTTTACATTTGCCACCTTTCATCTTTTCATTTCTCTCCTTCCATCTTTTCATTTCCCACCTTCCATCTTTTCATTTCCCACTTTCTATCATTCCATTTCTCACCTTCCATCTTTTCATTTCTGACCTTCCATCTTTTCATTTCTCACCTTCCATCTTTTCATATCTCACCCTCCATCTTTTCAAATCTCACCTTCCATCTTTTCATTTCTCACCTTCCATCTTTTCAAATCTCACCTTCCATCTTTTCATTTCTCACCTTCCATCTTTTCATATCTCACCTTCCATCTTTTCATTTCCCGCATTCCATCTTTTCATTTCTCATCTTCTATCTTTTCAAATCTCACCTTCTATCTTTCCATTTCTCACCTTCCATCTTAGCTGCAGGAAGCGGTTCACCAATTCTTTTTCTCTGCCCTCAATCTTATTCGAAGTACCTTCATATAAAAAATAGCATTACAGGACAATAGATTAAATCATTTTTAATTTCTTTTTGCCGGCAGTCGCTGCAGCACGTGCGAGTGGTGAGTTACTGACAGCAGGCGGCACTGGCAGCGCCTGGCATGAAATAGACACTCTTCTTAAACGATACTCTTATGAAATTTTCACTTTTATTAAATGATGTTCATTTGAAATTGGCACTCTTTTGAAATTGACTCTTTCACGAAATGATGCTCTTATGAAGACTCACTCATATGAAATTGACACTTTGAGGAAATGATGCTCAAATGATATTACCCATTACACGAAATTTACGCACTCTTTACGCATCGGTCCAATGAAATTGATACTGTTCTGAAATGATTTTCTTGTGAAATTGTTGCTGTCGTGAAAAGACACTGATGAAATTTTCACTCTTATTGAATAACCCTCATTTGAAATGGATACTCTCACAAAACGATCCTCGTACGAAATTTACACTTCAAGTAATGATTGCAGGAGTCGGCCTATGTCGGCTGCCGCTGTTGAACTTATGAACTTGTGTGTTGTTCAACTTAAACAGAGGTGTGTGATGATTGCAACGCTTAATTATTCTAGGGTTAAAACTAAATAAAAAGCACGGATCAAAATAGCAGCAATCGTTTATCCGACATATGCCCCTCAACTTAAGATCGTGCTTGTAACTATTTCAGCAATGATCAAACAATTCTCCCGTAATGGAAATCCGAGTAGTGCATGATTACGGAAATCATTTATTCGAGCGAGGCTCTCTAACTTAAGACAGTGTTGTAAGGATTGCAGCAATAGAAATAAAAACACTAGTATTGAATGCAGCAATCATTTATTCAAGAGATGCTCTATAACTTGTGAAAGTGTTTAGAGTGATTACAGCAATCAGCCATTCAGGCTAAGCGCTGAAACTGAAAATTAGAAATAGGAAGTCACAGCTATCCACTGAGGCTCGAATGCCACAGTAATTACAATGTAATGAATTAATCCAGCATTTGGTATTCAGCTAATTAGAAATGAAGAGCCTGAACGGAATGCACAAATTTCAAATGTCCACGATTCACTCCAATTTTTTGGCCGTTTGCGCATTCAATACATTTACAATTACATTAATCAGCATGCAAGGGGATGGCCCTGGAGGGAAAATTTCAACTAATTACGAATGAAGTTAACTTCGATTACAGTATCAAGAACATGAAGGTACATATAACAGAAAATATAGATATTTCAATTGCGCAGTTGCAGTGCAGTGTTAAATTGAGGCATTTGGCTTCATTCTATTGGAAGTTAATTTTCTATACCAGTAGCTGCAGAGAAAACGATTCACATGAGCTATAAACAGTTATTTCTAATATCAAGGCATAAGTAATAGCAGGTATAGTAGCACTGATAGAGAATAATGACAGGGTAGTAACGGTGGCACTAACAGTGGAATTAACAGGAAGTAGTAACAGGGATGGTCTCATTGGTAGTAACTGGAAAGTAATAACGGTGATGGTAACGTTAGTAGTAACAAGAAGTAGTAACGGGGCGTGGTAACTGACCAGTAACGGTGGTATTAACAGGAGTAGTAACAGAGAGTAGTTTTGAGGGTAGCTAAGGTTGTGGTAACAGGAGGTAGTAACGGGAGTGGTAAAGAGGAAGTATCGAGGGGTGATAACATCAATAGTAACAGTACTAATAACAAGGGTAATAACGATTTACAGATGGCATTAAAGGGCGGTGGTAACTGTGGTGGTGCTCGTGTTCTTTTTCAGGTGGGTCGCTTTCGATCCTGTGGCATCTGATGTTGGAGTTCATATTTACACGACACTAAATACGTTCTTTTCGGAATCATTACAATGAAATATTTCGTATCCACTGGCACCAGCCTGCAATGCAGTAAACTATGTTGGTATTACAATATTATACTTTTAATAAATAATGTGATTGGATGATTCACCAATGTACTCTTTACTCTGCAAAAAAGTAATTTTAACACGGCTTTAAGAAACTAGAATATAATGCACATACAGATGATTCATTCAAAGGTTTAAAATTAATTACACTTATGGATTTCTACTAACTCTCCAAATGTAATTTCATGCATGAAACAATGACCAGTGATGGCGACAAAGACCTCAAACATTATTACTAACTGCACAAACTCGTCATCACCCCCATCAACCCGAAATAAAAGTAACTTCATGCTTCCTTATTTTTCAAAAGTTCGGTCACAACACAGTATCCTCTTCATTGGAGCTAAGACTTGGAACTCAATCACTACGGAGGTCCGAGAAAGAAATTCTTACAACGCTTTCGAAAAAAATCTGGAATCCTTTTTCCTATCGAAATATTAATCACGTATGATAACCGAATCAAATCTCTTCGCCTGAATGACTCATCCTGATAGGATAATTTGCCATGGTTAGTGTCATTGATTTTCAGTCTGTGCTCAAGTCGTTTTTAGAACATACGGCTAACATCCAGCCCACATAAACTATTTTGTAAAATTAAGCATCGAATTTCGAGTGAACTAATTCATTGATCAGTCTAGTGCGTAACTGGGTTCAGTGAATTAGGTTAAACATAATTGTACGCTTTAGAATAGCGTTGGTGGTAGGATGCCCTTAAAGTCACAGCTTAAAGGTTAGAGTTTACTAAAGTTTAAAGTTCGGGCCGACAGGAAGCTATACTCAAAATTTACCCTTGTACTAGACTTAAGAAACAATCTACTTCTGCATCGCTTGTGATAGATAAATTGTTTAAGTTGTTTCATTTCGGTCATCGTAATAGAGATTATTTTTGGTGAGCATGTCAAGTACATCAATAAAACCATTTTTCAAGGTAATCAGTTATCCGTGCATTTTCAGTAACATCAGCATCATTTATGGAGCTAGTCTCTTTCATTCCTCGCTGTCACTCTTCCTGACTTACAAAGGAAATTAAATCTTGAAAAAGCCCTTAATTCACTACTCAAACTGATGAACGCTGACTACCATACTCGTATATCACAAAGCTATTGAGAAAGAAGCTTGATTAGACATGTCAGTGGGGGATGTCGGTGATCTCATCAGATTTTGGATTGAAATTTAAATCGAATGCAATCGAGGTGAGATGGTTATTCTCGTCACAACATTTATGAAGAATCACACTGCACTAATTGTCCCGGTTATAAAACATTTCGAAATATTACTGATCTATTGCTTGATGGCGACAATCCTAAGATGGAACACCGATGTGTGTGTTACCGACATGCCAGCCAGCCTCAACCTGTGTCTCTTGGCTCTGGGTAAAACAGTTATTGATGCTTAATTGGAGTGAAGGCCCACAATCCTACTTAATCATTGAGACTCTAAATCCATCATTTAATATATATAAAATGAGTAAGATTCTACGTGGTTAAAATGGCAAAGACAAAGAAAAATAGTCTTCGAAGTGTAGTGGCAACCCTCGATGACGTGGAGCTCCCTTCGGGTGGCTGGGTGGAGGGGATGAAGGTGCGAGGTCAGAGGAAGGCATTCAACTGACGTCGACTTATGTTGGACTAGCATAAGCTGGGCGGTGTGATATTATTATTTGTGATTGATTATCAGGAGGATCTTGAAAATCTAAGCACAGATTCTTTGTTGTTTTGACGAGAACACATCCCTCATGAAATTATTTTGGTTCTTTTCGAGGCAAGGTGAAAATCACATAGGCCAGATACAGTCATCTCTCGTAGCTTTCAAATCGTTTCGTGACACAACATAGTAACGAGGGGGGGCAACCTTAATGGTAATTATAGTAATAATGGGGTTAGTTATGGCTTATCGGTGGTAGTAACGGGGGGTTGTTACGATGAAAGTAACGGTTGGTAGGAACGGTGGTAAAAATAAGTAATAGCGATGGTAACGGTTGTTAGAGACGGCGGTTGGAACAGGTGGTTGTAAGAATGGTAGAAACGGACGAGTGGTAATAGCATATGAAATTTTCCTCTCGTCTGGCCTTATAGGCTTTTTGTTCAATAACTCAATACTGTAACTACATAACACCGAAACAACACAAACCGTAACGACAAAACACTGTAACACCCTAACACCGTAACGCTGTAGAAGCCTATCGCCGTATTTTTTATCTTCGTACTTGTTCAACTCCGCAACAGCCCATCCCCGTAACTGTCTGGCTGAGGAACAGCATAAAATTAACAACAGCCTTGTATCGTAACGGCCTGAGACGAACAAAACCATCTTGCCGGCATCAAGACAGGGCTGGACAGGCCGCTCACGGCGACACAGTCTTGTCCGTTTGCCTGCCTGTAAAAACAAGAGTGAAACTGAGGTGGTGTTGATGAGGGCTGAACATGACGGTGCAAGAACGTCAGCATGAGAAGAATAAATCAGGTTGATTCTACAATTTAAAATCAAGTAAATTAAGTTCCCACACTTCGTTAATTCTTGCAAATTTTGAATTTAGGAAGGAATCCAGTTTAACAAGCGTTTGTCTTTTAGCTCGATATCGATGCGAGTTTGGAGAGTTCGCCTTGGTTGTATGAAGCATCATCGGCTAGTAACATTGTCAGCAACATCGGCCAGCAACATCGGCCAGCAACATCGGCCAGCAACATCGGCCAGCAACATCGACCAGCAACATCGGCCAGCAACATCGGCCAGCAACATCGGCCAGCAACATCGACCAGCGAGTGCGAATAAAACTTGCGAAGCTGTTTACTACGTCGTTACGCCGCTTGCCGGTTTCCTGAACGCCATTTGCAGTTCTCTTTACCAACACCAAAACTCTCCTAAAAAAGTCGTTTGCCAAAGCCTTGCATCCCGCAGAAGCATGCGAGAGCAACGACCCAGTGCTTGTTAGCGTGCAGGTGTGTGTGTGTTGTAGGTGTAGGTGTGTGTGTGTGTGTGTGTGAAGGTGTGTATGTGTGCAGGTGTGTGAGAGTAAGTGGGATTGTGCATTTCAGTGAGCGTGTGAGCGCATGTACGTCTCTATCAGTGTCCATGCGAGGACTCATGGAAATGAGCGCGTGTGAGTGCGTGTACGTTTAAAAGTGTACTTGTGTGCTTAAATACGCTGCACACTTACACATTCTCATATGTACACACATTTATAAGGAGCGTGGCGTGCATACATGTGCATTCAACTACTGTATGTGCTTCCTATTCTACTCAGATGAGTGTTTATTATACTGCTTTTGGTAAACGTTTCATTTCTGCTGATATTAGTCCAACCTGTGCACAACATTCCTTTCGAAGATCAGTTATAAATATTTCATTTCGACACATTTGTAAGTCATATTAACTCACTGTTTAATTCATAATTGAACCATGGTCATTCTTTTGGATTCATTAATGGGTCTTTTTTAAGAACAGCTTCATCTCATCAGAGGAATGATTATTCATTATGGCACATTTAAATATCTTTCCGCTTTTAGAAATTACACATTTCTTAAATTTTCATATGAAGTAAAAATATTAAAGTAGCTTTGGAAATTAACGTGTTTGGGGTGCGGAGCGGTAGAAGGCAGTGCTTCCGGGCAGACCGTTTAACCATCATGGCCTTCGTAATACCTTTTAATTTTGAGTGACCACTCTTTTGATTTTCGTTTACTTTAATTACGTTCTCGCTGCATGTTTGAGCTCCTTAAAACTCTTACCGAGAGGCCTAGTACGCTTTAATTGACCCCTACTTTGGGAATATGCTTACTCTCCTATTTAGGAGTCCTTAAAACTCAAAAACCTTAAAATTGGCTTAGATCGCCTAACTTAAAATTTCTACTTACCTCTTAAGGAGAAGTTCTCTTCTTATTACCTTAAAATTACCTAAGTAAATTAAAAAGTACTAGGTCTTCTCTTACTTAAACTTTCTATTTTTCCTCTAATAGCCTTCAATCTGTGCCTCTTGAAATGTGCCCAATAAAGTTTCAAAGTTGGTGCAACAATGTAACCCTTAATTAAACTCAAAAGCGTGATGTCTTCAACTATTTGAAATTTATGCCCAGTAAACGGGAACTATTGCTAAATTCAGTATATTAACGTAATTTTCTGCTTCTAGAATAACCTTGAAGTCTGCCCGAGACTGCTCGTTTTGACCCAGCCCTGTTGTTGTCTGCCTATGGTTGTCCGCCGCACCTGTACGATTTATCCTGTCGCCGGTGCTGTGCTGTTTTATAAAACTCACCGTCGTAGTGGTTAGAGGTCAAGCCAGCCCGCCTCGTAGGTGTGTTGCGTAGGGAATTGAATTGTCATTTGAAATATCGAATATCTTATGAAGTTTCTTCTCCTATAAACATATAAATACTTGGTAACGATAAGCCTTACAGCCTGTATATTCTCTTCCAGTTGTGTTGGACTACCAATTGTGGGTCCCGCGGATGTTGGTGGGATTTTAACCTTATACCGGCACATCAGGAGGTGGACGAAGTTTAAGAAAATCGGTTCCTCGCTTTAAGGGCTTTACTTTCCTTTTAAGTCTAACACCGCGATGACTATGGGTCTCACTTACACCTCGTCAAGTACATATCACCTGATTGAACGAAGTGATTGCTGCATCGAATTCATAAATGACTGAAGACGTTGCAAGCAAAAAAAGCCCTCATGTAAAATTCCATTTTGAGATAAATCCAGTTTCACAGCTCCTCAGACACTCGAAATTTTCTGAGAGCGCTTGTAAGTAAATCAATTCTTTGCATTATCTCTAACCCAGTTTCAAATACCGCTCAAATTTAAAACCAACAAAATTGTAAAGTGGCCTGGCCTTTACTTTTTACTTTAATAGTATTGGGAAAAATATAAGGCTCGAATTCGTGTGGATGTCCAATATTTGCTTTTTAATATCCGTAGGTTGCAAAAAAGCCAAGTTACTCACCAAGCATGTCGTGAATTTAAATTGTATATATCAGTCATTGATACCAATTACCTAATTAGGTACTATTCGAAGTGTTCCTTGTTTCGCTAATTTAGTATTTTAGCATCTCGTTTAAAAATTTCACAGCGGGTGCAAAAAAATGCTCAAATATTTGAAGGGCGTCCGACGCTGCAGTAATTTTTGCATTACTTGGTCCTCTCTCGTGCTCCGGCCAAGCCAATACTGACTGACGCGAATTTCCGCAAGTTTTCTCAGACTCTCACCTACTTCACTTCAGTCATTCTACAGAAACAGTCATTCTTCAGTCATTCTACAGAATTCTACAGAAACACCAATAATTCCTCGTCAAAATTACACTTGGTAGATATCAAATTATCCTAACTCTAGAGGTGTTTTTCATTTGTATAGCTTTTTTGTTTTGCAGCATTCATTCTGTAACGCATTTGTGAAATTGATTGCATCAACTCGCTTGAAAAATTCATTTCTGACGTCTATTTTAGTGTGAGAATAAAGATTGGAGGTAAGAAAACAAGAACAATGTCAATGCAATTTAGTACAGGTCTGAGAGGTTCTGAAAAAATCGTTAACATGTTCGAAGGGAATCAAACAAATTTTGAATTTGCCATGTATAGCAAATAGTGAAATTTCTTCTTTTAACTGTTGTGATCTCTGCGAAAGTTCTACGTTAAAGACTGCCTAGAAATGTTTAGAAAATTGCCCAAATGTGATCCAGCTCTTGAATTTCGTTTAATTCTTAATTCGCTCTCCAGTACTGGTCTGAGAACAATATTAACATAATAAGCTCTTGAACACAAAAAAATTTTCTTTTCGTTTGTCCTTTTACATGAAAATTTAATGTATTGAAAAGAATTTGGGAGCAGCTGCAGTAAATGTCGGTGTCTTGAACAAAGAGATCTGAACAAAGAGACCGTTAGACTTCTGTCCCTTGGAGCTTTTTACAATAAGTCTCGCTGCAAAAGTTGCGAACGCATTGGTATGCCTGAAGCATTCCCAGGCCGAAGGAGTGCAGAATTTTGCAGAGAAACGACACGTTTCTTCACGGATCGTCCACCGGGGCTCTTCTTCTTCTTCTTGGTCGTCGGAATGGGAAGAATTGAGGTTGCTAAAGACGCTAAACTTTTCCCTGGAGCCAAAAGACCGGTTCACAAGCTTCTTTTAGCTAATATTTTGGGAGAGTAACTCGACTTCAGCAAAAGGAGGAGAAAAGCCGCTTGGTTTGTAGCTCACTAAATGTTCCGGAATTGGACCCATGGTGCTACAATGGTTTGCGAGACAGTTGCGTACAACATTTCACAAATTTTTGGTAAGTTCTCAAAAATTGTATGGGTGTAATGTTAATGAATATTTTTTTTGGCGAAATTTCTTATATCTTCTGTACACGGACGTTATTATTCCACATGCCAAGTTACTTGCTTAGGGAAGTACTGAAATGTTAGAATAAATAACCGTAGACTTCCAATTCGTTTATGAACGTGAAATGGCGAATCCTAAACGATCTTTAATTCTAAAAGGATTTTACGTTATGTTTCTAACACATGACAACCTTTCAAATTTCCTCGTATGTCTACCAATAATATTTGCATGCGATTCATAACTTACCAAACAAAATTAGGTTACCTCTATGGACGGAAAAGTTTAAATGCATCGAAAAAAACGGAACACTTCAACAGCACGTTTTTCTACGAAAGTAAATGAAATACAAAACTACATTCGTGAGGACGTCACATATTAGTTGCAATCTACCCTACAAAATTCCCAAAATTTCTCGAACAATGTTTCAACCAATTTTGCTACAAGACCCAAAGCTTAGTAACGTTAGTCCGCTACCCAAAAGGCCACACGCTATCTTGCGTAAAGTACATTGACCAGGAATATTATTTTCCAGCACACTTGCATTCAATTAGCATTAACTGCTCTGAGATACAAGCTACGGACACACGGACGCTGCACAGCGCCGCCTCAGGGCTTGGAAGCGACAGGACCAGGCTGGAAGAAGCCGTCAATTAAGCCGTGGAAGCAATTTGGCTCCCGTTGAAATGCCTGCGCCCGGAATAGATTCCCAAAATGCTCTTGGCCCAAATTTGACCGAGAAAATTAAGACACCAAGCCGCCCTCTTAATTTTCTGGGCTCGTACACCTTATCCAGCCGGTATGAGGACCGCTGGGAGAAGCAAGAATCCCTGTGGTGGAAGCAGAAGCATTCCTTGTCTGCCGCTGTGCTGTCGCTACTGAAAACTGTTGCGCTTACAGGGGTTATTTCGAGATACAGTGGCTTTTATGATACGCCATGGTTGCTTGTTCTCATATAGAGTTCCTGTTTTAGGATAGTGTGGATGTAATAAAGTAGAGTATGTATTTTGGAGGATAGTGACTATTCAAGATAAGGGTGGTATGTTAATCTTTTTTCTCAGTGAGTGACTGTCCTAAGATAAAATCACTGAAGGAAATTGAATATTTTTACGGTACATTAGTACTTTAGAATTCCTGTGATTGCTCTAGAGTACATCAGTGATGGTTCTAATATGAATTGAGTGGCTTAGCGTTGTGGCTTTAACATGAGTTAAGAATGCCATGATGAATGTTCATGAGCAAAGTGTTCATTTTTAGGTAGGTGGGTTTTCTAGGCATTATTAGAAATGTAACGCGAAATATAAAATCGATGAATTGATTATTTCTGGCACAAGTATTCCTCAGCAATAGTGCGACCTAAGGTGCATGAGCAGGAATGAGGCACGTTGAGGGGGAAAAATGCAATGCATGAAGGAGGTCATTAGGGGTCATGCATGAAGGTTTGGCGGGTACGTTACACGCGGTGGCGCAGCCAGCCGAACATTGCGGGGCGGGCCAGACATTAATTATCAGTAATTTTTTTTATTCTTTTACTCAAAACGGCGACTGAAACTGGCCCCCAGCTCAACATTTCGGAGGGGATCCATGGCCCCCGTGTCCCCCCTTTCTGGCTGCGTCACATGTTACGTTATCCGTCATAAATGCAAATACACTACAGCAATGATAGGAACTGCACGCTTCTGTTTTTTATCCATATGGAATAATACTTCGACGACCGTGCAACTACAACTGTGTACTACAACGAGTGTCTCAATTTTGATGAGTCCTTCATTCTGAGGTGACACTTCAATTTCCTCAAGATGGAAATTGCTGCTCCATTTGCCTAACTGAGTTATCCCTTCGAGATAGTCTGTTTATATACTGCTATGCATAGAGCACCTACACAAAGAAATGAATATCTTAAGAATGTGTAAGGTAAATGACAGTAATTAAAATTATTTTGCACATTTTATTGTTCAGCCATTAATGTTCCCAAAGTTGTCGCTGAGAATTCTTGCGCCTTGGCGAACATAAATCTACAGCAGTAATCAGGCGTCGAAAGTAATCCGTCAGACAATAATTAGCTCCATTGAGGTAATTAAATAACGATTGGCAATAATGCAGCTGGCTCTCGTTCGTACCCTAAGGGAAATTTAACATTCCATTTATCTTAAGGAAATTAATCATGGCCGACTTATTTTGAGAGCTGTTGAAGTGAAAAACAATTAATTCCATCCCGATTCCGAGCTGTTTATGAGATATAGAAAATGAAAGTAAAGATCACATCACAACGCAGTTTTCCAAAGTAAATTCTTGAAAAGAGTTAACGAGAACGATTTTTTAAAATTTCCAGCAGCAGCTATAGAGAATCATTTTAATTTATCGATATTTTATGAAGACAGAAAGCTCCGAGCAAGAGAAGATTTCCATTAAACTCCGATAATTTTTGTGAAATGCAGTCGCACCTTTTAAAATTGTCCAGCATCATATTTCACAAGGTCTGGTCCAGATTCATTTTACATGATTTAGTCTAGATTTATTTTTGCATGACATAATCTAGCTCTGTACGTTATATAATGTAGTCTAGCTTCATACTTTATATGATCTATTTGCATGTCTCTCATTTATCTATTTAAATTTCATCTTCTAAGTGAGCAGCAGACATTTATTTCCAATCAATTGGCTTAGTGTCGTATATTCCCACGTATAATTTATTTCATATATTCATTTTAGGACTCATCAGTTATACGTACAGACATAATCGGCTGCATGTTTTTTTCCTGATTTCAAGCCAGGCTTATGAGGATGGACGTTTTGCTCAATTTTCATTAAGTATTTGAGTATTCTCCACAAAATCTTTCATGTTCTGCGATGCTTGCAGCACTGATGCACTTTGATTTCATCGCTCATCAAGGAATCAGGAAAATTATTTACTTAATCATAACTAAAATATGTCTCGCTTTTGATCATCATTCTGATGCAAGTGTGTCTGCGTTTAGCACTTTCTATTTTTCATATATGGACAGACGAGTCCTAAATGATACACATGCCTTATGTGCCTTACGCGTGGATCACATTAATGCAAATAATGAAGATATATGACCTGTGCATGTATTCATGTGCGCGTGTGACATGGATGCTTTTAGTGTAAATTTAGGATGTAAATATGGCGTGAAATATACTTTTTAGTGCGTTTGCGTCATATGCATGTAAATCCTTCGTATATACCTGTACAAAATCAAGTGTATTTAAACACGCATTACAAGTGTCGCACACATATAATCTATATATATGTCTTGACGCGTATCATACATATCATGTGGATGAATCGTGGAAGCTCACGTGAATTTTCGTGGAAAGTTGCCCCAAAAGTTAATTTTGCGTGTGTAACTGCATGAATGAGCCACGTCCACACAACGAATTCTGTCGCGCTACTGTCACGTGGACACGTAAGTAAAAATTCCAGACGACCTCCACTTCAGTTGCTGCTCGAGCTGGAATGTTAATTTGCGCTTTTGCAGCTCCAGTCATCCTGCGAACGCTCCAAAATTCCAGCATAGAATTACATTGAGCTTCGTTGCGGCTTGTGTGGAGCGGCCAGCACAGCTGCGTGCGCTGCAGGAGCGGCACACGCGCGCTGAAGGGAAAACTCCCCAGCTTTTGACTCGCTAATGAAGTGACGTTGAGGGTGTCGCAAACTTATGTGCGCAGCCAAGACTAGCGATTACTCGTGTATTTTAGGTTTTATTTCAGGGGTAACCAGGTGTACTTTTATGACGTTTAGTTATCTTGAATTCAATGTTTTTTCCTTTTATTCAACTCACTATACCTGGATCTATGCTAATAAGCTCCTGCACCGAAAAAGAATACATGAGTACTGGGGAGTCACAGAGTGAGCTCGTTTTTTGGGACACGCTGTAGTCACGTGAAATTCTGTTGGTCGGCAGACTAACTCTGTTATTGTCGGAGTCTGAACCTCAGAACTTGAAATCAGTGTACTATCTGCAGTATTTGAAATATGAAATCAGCTGCATAGTTATTTGGTTCATTTTGAAGAGCATGAGTTTTACAAGACGTAGAGGAAATGAGCATCAGTTCACAAGTGCCCACCTTTCAGTAATCTCCCTCAATTGGAACAATTCTAGTGTAACCACAGGCGCCATCCGAGCCGTCAGTTTTATGGAGCTAAAATAATGGCTGACTTTGATTATCCAACAAAAACAAACATGGAGAGGTTTATTTACTTTGAATATTTTTTATTGACGATCTTGTTGATTCTATACATGTTGATTTTTGTTAAACATGTTAAAACTAGCTATAGTTAATATAGAGCTAGTAATATGGAGCTAGTCATATGGAGCTAATAACTTGGAGCTAGTATAGTCGACCAAGCAAAGCTTGACGGCGTTTAGCATCGAAGGCGTTGCGGAAGTTGAAAAACATCCACTAGTATCATCGCTTTCAGCGTTAAAAAACCTTGAGAAATCGTCAAAGTTTTTATTAATGAATATTTAAAGCATTCCCGACGTCGGTTATTTCCACCAAAACCAAAAATATCAACTTCTGAATTCCGGCACGTTATGGCTGAACTTATCGGAAGAGTTTCGCAGCCCATTTGCGTTAGACACCACTATATCTGCCTCTCAAATTGATGATCACACCTTTCCATCGAAAGTCTATCTCAGAATTTAGAGTAACATGGTTTCAAAGTTTCTTTCAAAGGACCTTGAATGAGGTGTCTAGCACATTGGATATCGCTTAAAGGTAAGAATGTGTTCACACTGCTCATTCCAATTGGCCGTTCATTATTCCAGTTATCTATACGCCTGAGTGGCCCTCCAAAGCCCTGGCTGGATGGTTGATGCACCGCGCAAGTTATAAACGACCGGAATATCTCAGCAATTTGAATCTGCGTCAGTAAAGGGGCAGGGCTGCGTAAAATGAACGGCCGTCGACATTGTTTTGCTGTGACTCAAAACCTGCTAGGCCTCTATGCAAATTTGGATATGCTAATACGAAATCTATGCATGCTGTCCTATGCTCATTCATTTTTGCGTTCAGCGTTGAGGTTAAGGTAGGACGTAAGTATGATTCGGCCTTGACGTTAAAGGACGTAAGAATGATTCGGCCTTGACGTTAAAGGACGTTAATAAGATTTGGGCTTGAGGTTAAAGGACGTAATTATGATTTGGGCTTGAGGTTAAAGGACGTAAGTATGATTCGGCTTTGACGTTACAGGACGTAAGTATGATTCGAGTTTGAGATTTAAGGACGTAAGTATGATCCGTAAGTATAAAACACTCAGTGCAAAAATGTTCAGTGCTTTCAGAGCGTTTTTCAAGAAACATCTGCACCAAAAAATCAATCAACAGCAGAGTTTGAGCCTTTCTTACGGATATGGCAATTTGAAGTAAATCCCGCAACAAATTTGTGTGTTGGGCCGTCCCATGTGATCCCGGGACGGCCCCCCTCCCCTCTCCCCCCAGCAGCCCCCATGCATGGCGCGAGAAGCCTGAGTAGAATATAAACTTTTTTTGGTGTCTTCAAGGACTTCAGGATGATCGAGGGTTGTCATCTGCTGCAAAATAGCAATATGTCATGTAATCGCTGGAAGACAATGAACTTCGTGGAAAAAGGACCGTTCAATGCACTTTTTTTAATTCTACGTAAATTAGTTTCTCGGGAGACAAGAAGAAATTCATTGTTTTTAAATCATCATAAGCTCACAACACATTTTCGATTTATATCGAATTTAGAAATAAAAACCTGGTGGGAGGTAAAGAATGGACGATATATATACTCAGCTACTGAGCAACCTATTTGAAAAGTTAACTTTCATAAATTTAGTTGAAAAACAACATATTACCGTAAAGAAACGCCGATTTACTGATTGAGGAGCTTTCATGCGAGAAAATAAGCATATTTCTCCGTTTTTATTCACTTTTCCTTGGCGGTGGACACGCCAGTTGAGCAACTGAGCAGAGAGCGACTGTCCGTGCGCTGGTTTCAAAATGCTCAAGCAGAGCAAAAATTGCGATAATTCAAATGAAAATTGTTTTAATTGCAAGAACTTACCAGCTTTAGAAAATATCGTCATTACGCAACGCCATTAGGTAATAGTTTATTCAATGGTAATATATGAACGTTTTTCCTTCCTTAGCATGCAATAGGTTGAACTGAAGTTTAGTACTCAACTGAAATTTGAAGTCAATCGTACCAAGCAATTTTGCAAATGACAAACATTAACTGAATCGAGCCTTTACTCGCCATAGCCGTGCTCGCCATAGCCGTGTGTGTATAGGACCTGACTCCGTGCGGGGAGACCCGGGTTCGAGTCTCGGTGCTGGTGGCGATTTTCTCTGTTGGGTATAGGAGAAAAATTCTAAGCACAATACCCCTCTTTACCCAGGTGTCTGAAATGGGTACCGGTCTTTGACTGGGGGAAAGCGTCATGGCGTCCTGGTGTTAGTTATAAGGCATTTGAAAAACCAATGTAAAAGGTGATATGTATCATGCTTCAATTGGAAATAAAGCATCCGTAGATGCCGATGTTGTTTGTTTACTTTGCATTGATGAGGTATTTATCAAAATTGAGTTCGTGACTGCTAGACGGTAAGCAGCATTATGAAAGTACCCTCCTTGCAGACCGGCGGCTCACATCACGACCAATGTGTCATATATTTTAGCTATAAAATTTCCTCGCTCGGAATACTTTTTGCCGGCTAACTACTTCTGTCATTTGTATTCACTCTTCCACGTGGTATGAATGAAGATAACTTCCTAATATTAAAATTTCAATTGGTAACTTACTAACTTCTGCAATATTATCTAAACGGGGGTGTGAGTTTGAGCACACTCTTGAATGTACATCCATGCGCACGAGCATCCTTCTCGAGTGTGATGTCGCATCCAGTCCTCAGCGACACTTCCAGTGAAGACACCGCACTAGTCGCCGGACGAGGCGGGCGACGAACTGCCTTGTTTAAGAAAGAAGAAATTGTGCCGTAAATTTTGGTGCCTCCGCAGAAATTTCGCCGAGACAGAGAATATCCGATGAAAAATGGTGACGAGGACATCGTTTGCAGTCAACGACCTCTTCTATCACCATCTTGATGAAAATTTATGACCCCTCAAAAATTATTAAAGCCAAGAGGTCTTTATAATAAATACGGGGAGATCTGAGTAAGGTTCCTTAAGCGCCGGTGCTGCTCGAAAATAAATAAGCTAGACTTTTAACCACAATATTTTCTTCAAAGCATCAGCGATGAGCTCACGACGACCTCCTGCGTTATGAAAAATCTTCACAGCAACGAAATGAAGTCATCAATTCCGAACAGAATATCACATCTTTTATCAAAATTTTTCTAAGAAACTCATCCGCATCGAATTTTAGCCTCTAAATAACATCGTGGAGGAATTTTAGTAATTCTAAAGAAAAGCTCATTCAGTAGGAATTTTTAACAGAATGGCAGCGAACTCTTGGCATTTTAAAACGAAACTCATTCACACTTGTATAAAATTCTTGACTAATAAATCTAATGTAAATTATAATTCCTAGCGACATTCGCGACATGATAGGACGAAATAAAAATTATGCGTCTGGACTTAGAAACAATATGCCTCTAATGCAGGCGGTTCAACTCATGTCTCAACAAATAATTCATCAAAGCCAGGCTGAAAAATGTATTGACGCATTGATACTTGCAACGTTTCCGTTCACCATTGTTGTTTTTTACAAGGAATCTTTTTGTTCTTCTACTGGTTCAGTTTTATTTAAATGGTCTCGTGTCACAAATTTTGAAGTAAAACAGTAAAAACCCCTGTAGACTGGTCCCTGTGTTATGACCGTGCCTCTAATTTTCTAATGACTAAGTCGAAGAAAACAAATCAGGCAACATAGTTCAGAGTCCCCGCTTTCAGTGCGTCGCCATTGCTGGGACTCAAATCCTATATTTCGTTGTGTTCTTGAGTACCTGAGCACCGAGTTCCTGACTTCCCACTCTCGAGTACCTGAGTGCCAAGCGCTTGAGTCTCAAGTACCTGAGTATTGAGAGGTCGGCTCAAGATTCAAGGATCTCCGCACTGGTAGCTTAAATTTTGGCTTTCGAGTATTTGAGTAAAACAAGGATTTCACCTGGAGCGGTGCCTGTGAACTCTTGTCATTATTCAACGAACTTTTCACGTCCACTCTTTATTTACCAATAGATTTTATAAGAAAACAAGGACCGGAGTGGGAGCTCAGGTCTTGCTGCACTGCTCGCAACTCACACCAAGAAAATCAATTCAAGTTCCACGAGGCGATTGTTGAAGCCAGCGGCTTCAGACCCAGCAAAGTAAATAGTTACGAAATTTGTGCGAACGAACGGGACCTTTTGCAAGCGTGCGGGAAATGTGTTACTTCGTGGGGAACTTTGTGAGTTAGAAGCCTGGCAGTGGAATAGGGTAGCTGAGACTCAAGTACTTCGATGAATGCGCTTGTGATACAAATGTTGATTGTGAAATATCTCGATGGGCAGTGTATTGTTCCAAAATTTTGCTCAATCTAATATGAAGGCCCATTTTTGTAACTCTGGCACATAACTAGATAATTTAAGATAATGACAACAGTATTAGAAAAACCTCAAATTTTCTGCTTGAGATTCTGCACTGCTGTGAAGTTTCACAGAGTTTTTTGCTGGCCCGTGCCGAAAGCAAGGAACTTGAGCAGCCTCTTTTTTTGGAAGTCAAGTATTTCTGTCACACAACGAAGATCACCCTCTCACAATGACTCCATTCACTTCGTTCTAAAACTTTTTAAGTCATTTTTAATAGTGCTTCCAATTTCATTCAGCCCATTCATTTTATTTTCAATGCGATCAATATATGTCGGGTCTCATATTTTCCGTTCCCAACAATTATTCTGTCCCCATTTTACAATCTCACTCATCACGTGGCCCTCTATTTCTAGTGTCATTCATCATCCATTTTTGCTAAATTACTTCATGTACTTTACTTGTAGTTCATATTTATGATTGTATTTTAAACTCTATCAACCCAACTACGTTATCCTATTTCATTCACCCATTTCCCAAGCCCAATTCTCCATTTTTTGATAGGCCGCCAGCAACATAATGTTCTCTCTACCCCGCACCTGATCGACGCTTCTTGCTTGTCTTTCTTCAGCAACTTTGCTCATGAATTTCTGCCTCTTATCCCTCGTAAACACTTCTGGGCTCGCCCGAGCTGCGAACATTGCATCTCTTTCAGGTCAATAACTCGATATTACTCGTTTGTGCGCCGAATTCATGGTGCGTCACGGCTCTAAATTCAAAAAGTGGGTCAGGTCAATGGAAAAAGTTGTTTTTGAAGTGGATTAAAGTTCAGGCCCGCTGGGGAAAGCCTTGGAATAAACGCAAACTGCCATCATGCCTAAAACATCCTTCATGTGTTGCAGGAGGCTGGGAATATTTTTCTCGTACAAAAATCAACGATTCAAAACCTACTCTAACAAGCAGGTAGAGATAAATCTTATGATTACTCTTCAAACTTCCGTAAAAAGTTGTAAAAGATGAGCTTCCTGTATCAATCCCTACAAAGGGTTCAAATGAATAACATCCTTAAGCCTTCCCTGAATATTGTACAAGTGATAAAGGCTACATTTCTTAAGCAGCACCCCAAGTCCGACGTCTCTGGCATTCTTTCGGAGAAGTAAAAAAACCTCCCTCTCATGTTTGCCTGAAGTGGATCGTTTCACAATTACTAACGATGCATCACAAAACAGACCTCGCTCTACTGAACATTTTACGGAGCTAAGACATTAGGTTCATTGTATATGAGGCCTCGACACGCATAATTCGAATTAAACAACAATCATTAATGAATAAATTAGCTGTTAAGTCGATAATTTAAAAACAAGAATAACTGAAAAACTTTCTTCTGAGTTTAACATTTTTCAACGTAAAGATCTTATTGATAGTTATGTAATTGAAACCACTGACTTAACACAGATTAAGAAAGAATTCAGTTGAAACTTCTATTGCTCAAGCACTGATAAACGAGTATATGTATTTCGTGATGTTTGGCATTATAGATGCTCCGTTTTACAGCGGACCTTTTCACTCATCAAAACTCTACTCAAGTACACGCCGCTCGCCAGTGAGCGGTGCCCCATCAAGAAGAGCCCCGTCACTTACCTTTTCACGTCAAACCTTGACCAGAAAAGACACGTCATACGTCTAAATAACATACCTCATCTGAAAAAAGCACGGCTCACGCCTGTATACATTAAACCCTGTCGTCCAAAGAAGACAAGACGCACACCTCTGTTCAATAAACACTATAAAGAAAAGACGCGTCGCACGTCTAAATAATAAACCCCATCTGGAGAAGGCACGTCACACATCTCCGTACATTAAGCCCAGTCAAGAAGAGACACGTCGCAGCTCTAAATATTATACCCCATCCGGAAAGACCGAGTTCCGGAACGAATTCCCGAATTTCAGGAGTGACAGGAGAAGCCCTCACAGAGCATCGTCACCATTTTCCTGCAGTCTCAGAGGACGTCTTTCTTGAGCGCGAGAAGAGTCGTGGCAGAGGCGTGCCGCTCTCGTTTTCCCGGCACGTGTTGGAATTTCTGCTTTGTGTAAGAATAAAAATCATGTTTTGTAGGACCTGACGTGCGAGTGCATCCACAGAATGCCCACGCCCTCATACGTAAACTCCTTCGCTCCATGATTTCTGTTCTGGTTCAGTCATGAGCGGCCTGAAATTCTGAGAGTCATCTTCGAATAAGTCAGTAAAGGAACAAGGGACCGGGTCGGAATTTGTTCGTGAAGTTCAAATTGTGGTAGGTTAGTTGTAGTACATAATGAAGATGTAATATTCAGACGTGATGTTGTAGCTTTATGGTATTGTGGTCATGCTTGTCAACTGTCGTATTGCTGTTGCAGGACTGTAGTGATGATGTTTTGTAGCCATTTTTTGTCACCGCTGAGTTATTTTGTCATACTTTTGTTAGTATTGTGTTATAGGAAATTGTTGTCCTAACATTTTTCTGCAATTACTGTGCTATATTTCTAATACTCTCAATTACATATTGCGACAAGTGTACACTATTAAAAAGCGGTTAACACCAAGGAAACATTGGCTTTGCTTTTCGTGAAAAAAGAATGCCGTGTACAGGGTCCGGTAAAAATGCTACCATCATTTTATAAACTTGTAAATAAGCTTCAATATTCTTAAAAAGATCCATAGACCAGTAAAGAGATTTGAATCTAGTCACAGAATCATGAGTAGATAGAAAAAATTTTGACTGCAGGAATATGAAATTACAATACAACTGATACCCGTAACATTGCACAACGGCTATACGTTCATGGCACCAGAAACATAGACGAAATGAACGATCGAGCACATGTTTCCAACTTCTAAGCTGCAGTCCTGTTGAATCATTTTGAAGGAAAGTAATCAGTGGTATTTCCGTCGAGGGCAGGTATAAGTTTATGGATATAAATTGCTGCTATTGTGTGAATATGCTTCTCTTACAACATTTTTTGCAATGTTTTAATTTTTATTTCCATATTCTGTAAGTTTCATTGGAGGGATTGCCCCCATGATCAACACAAATTTAATATTATTAAAAAAAAGAATTTCGATATTTGTGCTCAGTTAATTTTCTTTCGAGGTCATCCTAGCCATGCTAATGTAACATTTATGAAGAGATTCAATAATTATTGTCTTCTGTCACACTTGAACTGACATATCACATTGGCTCTGTCTAGATTACTGACGCTGGATCTAGAAATAATATTTCCTACTAAAAATTTAATGATTTTACCATGTTCGTAAAACACACAAACTGAAATGCAAGAGTGCAATTTAAAGGCTTAGCAAAAGTTTCGACTCTATTCCTGAAGACTAGTTCAGCAGTTTTGCATTTCTTATGTAACTGATTCACAAATAATATGCATGTGGAAATTTTTTATAATGTTGATGTATTTTGCATGTTGAATTTACCATTTTTTTTAATGTAACTGTAAAAATATTTTCAGCCGCCTGATGATGTTAGTAACATCGAACCGTTGCTTTCCATAGACTGACAATGATATAAAATTATATAGAATGACAGTGGTTAAATGCATAGGAACAGACATTTTCTACGTGTTTCATCAAGTGTTGTTGCAATGGGTACCGGTTTTGACCGGGGAAAAGCGTCATGGCGTCCTGGTGTTAGTTATAAGGCATTTGAAAAACCAATGTACAAGGTGATATGTATCAAGCATGAATCGGAAATAAAGCATCCGTAAATGACGATGTTTGGTTGTTTATAATGGCAGAAAATTCTGCAAATTTACCGTGAGGGAAATCGTGGTCTATTCGACTGAGCTACTTGTCTATCCATGCGAACGTAAAGTTCCCGCATATAAGCAAGCCGTTGTCTTTCAATTTCGGGGCATTCGATTTTTTCCTTCCGCATGTGAGATCATTATATCCGCTGCCAATACTCGTACGTTGAACAACAGTTACTTCCTGAAAATTATGAAGCTCCTGCGTTGCTGTAGAAGTTGAGCGTGACTTCCAGCGGGCGTTCTTGTTCAACGCCTCTGTTTTGAGTCGCCAATATTCATAGGCCTTTGTGTCGCTAATTTTAATAAGCCTTATGTGTCACTAATGTTTATTTGCATTTTATGTCGCTGTTATTTATAGGCCTTTTGTGTCGCCAATTTCAATATGCCTTTGCGTCTCCCATATTTATGAGTCTTTTGTGTCGTCAATATTTATATGGCTGTTGTATCGCCAATATTTATATGGCTGTTGTATCGCCAATATTTATATGGCTGTTGTATCGCCAATATTTATATGGCTGTTGTATCGCCAATATTTATATGGCTGTTGTATCGCCAATATTTATAAGTCTTTTATGTCACCAATATTTTTATGGCTGTTGTATCGCCAATATTTATAAGTCTTTTATGTCACCAATATTTATAGGCCTTTTCAAACTTGCTATAAGAGCACAGGACAATACAAGTTCATGTCTTTCTCTACATTTTTCAACGTCTCATAACAGTTGAGCTACCAACATAGGATTTTCTGTTGCAACATTTGAAAAAATTAAAGCTGTCTCCCCTTAAATGGTTATTAAACTTTTATTCAAATCTACTGCTTTATCTTCTTATCTTCCCCCGTGAGTTGCCCCGGATAGATTAAAAATTTGTTTCGGTGAAATACAAAATATGTATCATGATTTTGTCCCGTGCGGGTAGTTGTCCTGCAATGTTTTAGAAAGATTTTTATTCCTACACTTCTTATGATAACAGCTGAAACCAGCCTAACTAACAGTTTTGCGAAAATTGAAATATTTGTGTTTGTATGGCCCAAAAACATTATCGAAAAAAATCCTAAACGGCTTTTTTATTAGACTTGAAATCAATTTGTGAAAAATTAGTTTGCACATTAAAATGAAATCTGACCGCTTGCATACTGCTCTGAATCTGATTTTTATTCAGAAGTATGAACGGGAAACATCGAATGCCCTCATCAAAAACTTTCGCTCACCGGAGAAACTTTTTACGAGTAAAGTTTCAGCCAAGGCGGAACACGGCCAGAGCGCCTTCGACGTAAAATTATTTTATGAACCTAATGCCTGCTTCCAATTTTGTGCCTTCGATTTCTGCAACAAGTTTCCCTCTAAGCTATCAATAGCCGACTATTCACTTCAGTTTATACTGATGATCTTATAGATGTTCTGTTTACACAACAACTCGACCTTAAAATAACGACACGCGATCGAGCATCATGACTACGGACCGTAATCTGATCACCGAAATTGGAAAACAGATCAGCGTTGCAATTTGATCAGATTGCTAAGGTGTTACAGAGACTGTGATCAAGAACTGATTTGAGTAAGTGCTTGGAAAACAGGGGTATGGATTTCCAGACACGTTGGTGAAGCCGTCCGAAAGAGCTTCCAATCAAGCACGAGTGCCATTGATTTATCGGATTAATGTGTTCTATGCAACTTTGGAACAATACCTTGATGGCTATTAAATGTACTAGATCACCCCCCTCAATTTTAAATAAAAAAGAAGGCGAAACGAAATGAAGGCAGGAAGAAATCAAAAATTTAAATTTCTCTAGAGTTGTGAGGTCGAGTGCTGTGGCCCATCAAAAATGTATGATAAGGTTCAAGAAATCACATGACACACGTTCCTATTTCCTAACAATACACTTGATATTCATTCCAATTCCGAATCTGATGGATTACTCCACCGAAAATTTTGGAGTTGAAGCTTGTATCACAGATACACTCATCACACACTTTCTGCTGTTGGGTGTGACACACAGAATGACGGACGCGGCTGCCCGTCAAATGATTCCGTAGAATATCCAAAGGGAGTTCAACGGTCAATTTAGCTCTAGCTTCTTGTTGGCGAGCAGCATTGCTTCGTCTTGCCATTTCGCGTTCTTCATCGGATCATCTTCGGCGTTTTTCTTGCTGTCGAAGTCTTGCTACTTCTCTCCTGCGGTTGGGCACATTTCCATCCATAGTGGTCTTTTGCCGGAATTTTATTCTGAAATGTCGTCTATTATCTCTTCGAATCTTTTCAAGAAAATCACAATTGCGAAAACAATTACTCAAGTTCCAAAATCTTAGGCCTTATACTAAGTGGTAGCCAGGTTACTGGTCAGACGAATTTAAAAATTTCTTTTCGCATTATCAATTAAAAATATCAAAGCAACTTGATGAAATTCAACAAAAGAAGTTCCAATGAAAATTTCTATTTGTGTAAAAATAAAGCGATTGTGTATAATGGATATCATAATGCGAGTGAAAGCGAATTGAATTGCCACAGAAAAATAATGCAATAGCATAATTTCTTGTATTTCTCAAGCGGCTGCTTTTATAATAGTGTTATTATTATGGTCTGGGGGAGGGGGAGTTTAAATAAATGATGAACGCACTAATTCTTAAACCTTACCTAGTCTAACTTGTTCGCCCGAGTGTGCAGGTTTTTCGCCGCCCAAGCGATTTAAATACTTGGGTGGCGAAAAACATGCATGCAGGCGGGGAAAATGTTAGACTGGGTTAAATTCAATCCGTGCTCTGTTTGTTCATATGCGAAGCTGTCTTCATATCACAAATACTTCTAAAATTTTGAGTACACTCTACTTGTTCAATTAATTTTGTAGAGTCTAACAATCGTGAAGGGATGTTTCATGAGTGGAATGTTTATTGTGATCTTATTTTAATGAATTTCCATAGGCTTCGAACATAATTTATTTTTCATGAAATGTGCATGAATTACATTCGAATTTAGTCTCTAAGGGAATACCATAAACTGTCTGCCCATCCTATTACTGAAAATGCATCTAAATACTGATATTGATTTACTAGACCAAATCGTGGTATTCTGTCTCACTTTATCTGAAGAAGACAACGGACATTTTATAGTTTTGTGGTAGTGCAAGTGTATTCCTCTGTTAAAAATGATAGTTTTTAAAACAGGAGATATAATTCAGTAATTCAGCCATTAAGTACATGAATTACACAATTCACTTTGTGAATTATTTCCCTCAGGGGGAAACATCTATTGTATCTACGGGAATTGGCATTCCCAAGGAGAAAATGTGAGGTCTCGAGCTGAGAGTTAGGTAGGCCTTCTTTTTGCTGAAATAAAATGTTTTTTGTTAAGTTAAAGACCATCTTTTTCGGTTCACTGCTGTAATGCTTGTCAGCACCTAATACTTTCTTCTTCGACTTTTATCTTCTTTCATGAACTTCTTTCTCAACTCACTGTTTCCATGCACCTTGTGCATAGATTCCGAATTCCCATTATCTCCATACTTAATGGTGCCTTCCTCCTTCCTCTCTTTGAAACGCCTTTGTTGCAGTTAGAAATGCTTCAGCTAACATCTAATCTAATCTGTGTGAATTTTAATTTGTAATGATATTTATACACGAATAGTTCAAATGAGTATCCCTATTTCGTTTGATTCCTGTACGTATGTTTCTTCTATTATAACACAGATTTCATCCAATATAGACGGAGTGCAACCAAGGGAAATCATAGATTAGGATTCATTATGTAGAGCTCAATTAACAGGATGGAAGCAGGGGCAGGCAGACCCAGCAAGCAATTAATTAAGCATTTTTATAGTATTCACGGGTGTACAAAATCGAGTAAATTGTTGCCTCGATACAAATATTAGGCATGAAATTGAATGCTCTTGCTTGTGAGATGCTTTGCAAAACGATGCTTTGCAGCTAAATGTTCAAGTTTACCACCGTACAAACATTTTTTGAGTTGCAGTTTTTGTTCTACTAGGTGGAAGCGCGAAAATTAGTCGTTATCAACTTTGACGAAAATTATAGGTTTTCAAAAGCCTCATGGATTGATAGCATTTCTGCATCATGGACAACATGTGATCTTAATGATGTGGCTGTTTCAATTGGCACCATTTGTGCTTGGATTGAAAAAAATCGTCAAAAAAAGTTTGAGTGAATTGTTTCAAAGAACATTTTTACATTGCTTCAAGAGCGTGTCGTGATGAATGAGCCACATCTCCGAACAGCGAATTACATGTCTCGTCATTTTCCAGGTCACTTCACCTGAATATATGTTAAAAGTGCAGTCACTCCAGCTCAATATGGGGAGTGATGTGTCACTCCAGCTCAATGTAGGGAGTGATGAGTCACTCCAGCTCAATATAGGGAGTGATGTGTCACTCCAGCTCAATATAGGGAGTGATGTGTCACTCCAGCTCAATATAGGGAGTGATGTGTAACTCCAGCTCAATATAGGGAGTGATGAGTCACTCCAGCTCAATATAGGGAGTGATGTGTCACTCCAGCTCAATATAGGAAGTGATGTGTCACTCCAGCTCAATATAGGGAGGGATGAGTCACTCCAGCTCAATATAGGAAGTGATGTGTCACTCCAGCTCAATATAGGGAGTGATGTGTCACTCCAGCTCAATATAGGGAGTGATGTGTCACTCCAGCTCAATATAGGAAGTGATGTGTCACTCCAGCTCAATATAGGGAGTGATGTGTCACTCCACCTCAATATAGGAAGTGATGTGTCACTCCAGCTCAATATAGGGAATGATCTGTCACTCCAAATTAATCCCTGAATAGCTTTGAACTTAGAATTTTTTCAAATTCCCTCGCCCCACATATGAGGCATTAAAATGTGTTAGGGATAAATTGATGACTCTCAAAATGTTTAGTCGGGACGATAACTTTCTAATCTCTTTTTCATCTAAAGGACTGAATCTCCCGGCAGGTCTGGATTAATTTTAAGTAAAAATTTCTATTCATTTTTTGGAGTAAAACTGCAATTTAATCCATAGAAAATAGTAATGATAGAAAAGGTGAAAAAAATAACTTGATAGAATCTAGCAAATATTCAAAGATGTCAATGAGGTGAAACTTTGTTCTTGAACTATTGAAGTTTTTGCTCACGCCGATGAATGTAAGCTACAACGTAACCTCTAATTCGTAGGCGTAAACTTTGACACTGACTTCAAATTACACAAACGCAACTGCTAATCCCACAGAACTAAGCCACTGAAATAACCACAAATTCAAGACAGTAAACCGCCGAGTTCACTTCACATCCATAAAAGTAAACCTCCCAATTTTCATCAGGCCCATAAAAGCGTTCCATAAAATTGCCGTGCGTCCATAATAGCGTAGCGTGAAGCATGGTTCATAAAAGGAAGAATAAAACTAAATTGGAGGGTCGTGAAGATCATTCTAACCTCCCCCGTGTTATGGAGGGACGGGTGCGGTTGCCGCGTACAAGTTTTGTGTGGACTTGATTTTCCCAGCAATTGTGCGGCCACACAAGGCTTGCACAGCGACGGAGAGTGGCAGTGTCGTTCTTATCGCGCTAAACAATGAGTGGCAAGGCTTCGGGATGAGTTATTGTCCTTCAACATGAATTGCAGCGATTTGTAATGAGTGGCAATGCTTTATACCGAGTGGCAGCACTTTGTAGTGAGTGGCAATGCTTTCTACCGAGTGGCAGCACTTTGTAATGTGCGAAAGCACTTTGTAATGAGTGGCAGCACTTTGTAATGAGCGGAAGCATTTTTTAATGCGTGGCAGCACTTTGTAATGAGTGGCAGCACTTTGTATAGGGTGGCAGCACTTTGTTTTGAGTGTCAGCACTTTGTAATGAGTAACAGCACTTTTTTAATGAGTGTCAGCACTTTGTAATGAGTAGCAGCACTTTGTAATGAGTGGCAACGTTACGAAATGAGTGGGATCACGTCCAAACCATGAGTGGTGGAGCACCATAGCAATGGATGGCTGTATGATTAAAGAGCTAAATGAAGTGGTGCAAACTCTTGAATCCTTTCAGTTACTGCAGGACAACGAGTGGCGCTACTTGATACACACAGCCACTCAACACACTGAGGAGTGGCAGCGGCTCTAGCCACTCGAGATTTCTTCACTCTAGCCCTTTGAATTGAAGAGACTTTATTTCACTCCAGCCACTTGAGTTGAAGTGACTTTATTTCACTCCAGCCACTTGAGTTGAAGTGACTTTATTTCACTCCAGCCACTTGAGTTAAAGTGACTTTATTTCACTCCAGCCACTTGAGTTGAAGTGACTTTATTTCACTCCAGCCTCTTGAGTTGAAGTGACTTTATTTCACTCCAGCCTCTTGAGTTGAAGTGACTTCATTTCACTCCAGCCACTTGAGTTGAAGTGACTTTATTTCACTCCAGCCTCTTGAGTTGAAGTGACTTTATTTCACTCCAGCCTCTTGAGTTGAAGTGACTTTATTTCACTCCAGCCT
>JACJUY010007234.1:0-15941 GCA_014220935.1 Platorchestia sp. MABIK
TCTGAGGCTTAGCATAGTTGTCGGCTGTTTTCGAAAAAATCGAGAATCTCGCGCTTGTCCTACTTGTGCTTTTTACCCTTCACATGAGATTCGTTGAAGGCGAGACTAGCTTTAAGCCATGACTGAGTTTTGGGTACAGTCCGGAACAGGGCGTAATTTCAGATTTTTAGGACATGAATTATGAAACGAGTTCAAAAATATCTTATCTAAAGCGGCCCATAGACGATCAATTTTATTGTCAATATAATTGACAATAATGAATATTGACAATTTAATTGATCGTCTATGGGCTTGATTGACGACTGTAAAATAATTGACTTAGTGGGCAAAAAAAATTCATCAATATATTGAGTCAATGATATTGGCAATGAAATTGATCTTTTATGGGCAGCTTAACATTAAAATAGTTCTATCTGTTCTACGCATAACTTGTTGTCTAAATATTGACATGTTTGTTATTCAAAAAATTTAATCATTTTCTGAAACAAACTTGCAGCTAATTAAATGTGCACTTTTTGTTTTTGATTTATAATTATTCGGGTAATCATTAAGTTCATAAACAACATATGTCCAAGTTTTTAACTTAATTGAATACTTATGTGGAAAAGTTGTTACTATGATGGTCTTCTGAAAGTTACCGTAAAACAAGAGCTAATAACGGCTCATTTACGTATTATCTTATAACTGATTGATTTGGGAACTTTCAAATTTCTATTCTTTCAAAATTACTGCTTCATTTTCTAATAAATGTTGCTGACAATAATTGTTTCCGGATTATCCAGCTATAAAGTACATATGCTGAGACACTGTAGACCAGTGGTTAATCACTGCGCGGCACGAGACTCGCTGGCGGCTCGCGATGACTCGATTCGCAGCTCTCGAAAAATGTATAAATTAAATAATTAAATATATAATTTAGTTAACATGCGCAAACTTGCAGTAGCTGCGATTTTCTCTACCAATGCGTTTAACCGAAGTGGTTCTCTTGAAAAAATTAGTGAATATCACTTCTCTAGACAGTCTAACATACAACTCTAATCCCTTACAACTAATACAGTAAAGTCGGACGCGAAACCGCATTCTACGTTCGGAAACCTGTGTTTGAATACCTTTGATTTAATAAACAACAGAAGTTCTTCAATGAAGACTTCATTCCCAACACTTATTTGAAATTTCTAATGTGTACAATTTTATATTCATTAATTTGAAAAAAAACGTTCGGTGTGCTGAACAGCCAAGGTAATAGTTACGGTGTGACATATTGAAAAGAGACTTTTAATTGGAAATTGTGGGCATTCAATTTTTTCGATTGATACATCTCACTAAAGTGAAATCGTTTATTTTAGTTAGTAACAATTTTTTATTACATGGTTGAAATTTATGTCTTAACCAGTAAATCCCCTTGGAAACTCTAGAGTTGATTTTATTAATTTTAGACTTTTTTTAAATAAAAAAAGGGAATGAAATAAGAGATGAAAAAAAAAACTTTCTCTAGAGTTGATCAGGTCAAGTGCACAAGGCTCGTCAAAAATGGAAAATAACGTATGACAAATCACATGGCTCACATTCTTATTTCCTAAAAATACACGTCAAATTCATTCCGACTCCGAAGCTGATGGATTAATTCACCGAAGGAAATAGTTGAAGCTTGTATCATAAATACGCTCATCACACACTTCCTGCAAGTGGGTGTGACGGACAGACAGACGGGCGCGGCTCTTATTATAGTATGGGTTTTCGTTGCTCATCCATAACAGGATCAGCACAAAACCCAACGTAACCTATCACACAAGATGCACAACACATATTAACTAGTGTACACAGCCCGTCAAAAATGACGGGATTCAATACTTTCTTGATCAAATTTTCGTTCGAGTGGAATTCAATGCTTAAGCTTATTTCAAAGGTAACTCATTTTTCTTGTGTCTGTAATAAATACTAGAATACAGTATTTTTGAGCCGGATAAAAGTAGTTATAGCCATTCGTGCCATATCCTAGATCCAGAAATTCAGCATTACTGAGAGCAACCGCGAGCTTGTGTTTGTATATTGTAATATGCAATACCCCGCCAAATTCGGCATCCACGATATGGACTCGAGTATATAAGGCACTAGATCTCTATTAGAGATCCAGAGCCTTATATACTCGAGTCGTAGATCTCTAATAGAGATCCAGAGCCTTATATACTCGAGTCCGTATCGTGGAAGCCGAATTTGGCGGGGTATTGCATATTACAATATACAAACACAAACTCGCAGTTGCTTTCAGTAATGCTGAATTTCTGTATCTAGGATATTCTCTACACTTTTTGAAAGTGATTTTCTGTAGTGCACTTGTATAGCGTAAATGAGTGCATTAATTTACAGGTGAACTGAAACCAAGACGGCCAGTGATAAATTCTTCCTTTCTACTCTTAAGAGCGTGACACGAAATATACATGAAGGTTTCTCTTAGAAGTAGATTTTCAAAGGCATTTTTCACAGAGGCGCAATAAACAGCGTTTCACATATTTACGCTTGCACAATCGCTCTGTGTTTGCAATTGAGGCTCAATTTTTTCGAACATTCCAGTTGTGAATGCATGCTAATGAGTAAGAAAAAAAAACACTTCCACTCCACTTAGGTTACAGACGACTTTAGCTACCTATTCACATGAACAAGTTCCGCATGAACACATGATTTTTTTTAGTGGCTCAATTTTTACTGTCAGTCACTTTCAAATTAGTTTGAAATTAAGGACCATCTTTTTTGGGTTTGCTTTTATCCTTTTCTCCAGCACCTACTCCTTCCTTCTTGAACTTTTATCATGTTTGAACTTACTTCCATGCGGATTGTGTCCTGAGTGGCAACACGTGTAACCACACGAGGATAACCTGTCCGGGAACACTCATTCTACAAAGTTTCCCATGCACATGTCCATCCCCGATGGTCCCTTCACTATTTCTCTCTTGATAACACCGTGGTAGTGACTAGGGGTTAATCTGTTCAAGTTGTCATGTTGTGCTTGACACCAATTTCTCTAACGATATACAACAACAACAAGAGGTTGTAACGCCTTGTAGAACCTGCCTGCCCCTAATTCAGTAGAAACTGCCTGTCCTAATATCATGTTTAAGAGTAAAAATTACAAACGAATTGACGGACTCGCTATGGGCAATCTGATTGCTGATTGTTTTTTATTTCAATTTAAAAATACCTATCTAGAAAACTGTCCTGTGAATTTAAACCTGTGTTTTATCGTAGGTACTTGGATGACACGTTGCATTTATTTCACTCACAAGACCAGGCTACTCAAATCTTACAAAACGCTAATGAGGTCCACTCGAATATTACATTTATATGGAATGTCAGCAGGATGGTCAAATTGCCTTACTTGATGTGCTTGTAAAATTTAACTAAATTTATTTTGTCTATTTATCGGAAACCAACTTGTACCATCCTAGGAACCCCCTAATTTAGCTACATTTACAGTGGATATCAGAAATCTTGTATAATTACGTTACCACACTGATTATTCTACTTTTCTAGCTCATTTAAAATATTTCACGGAGTTTGTTATCTTCGCATGTTCTTAAGACTCCGTAAATATGTTCAAAATTTTTTTGAAAGAACGGCATTGTTAAAACCTTTTCGAACGAGCATTTTTGTCCTGTGATCCTGTCAACGCCCAAGCAAAGGTTCGTTGTCCCATTCATTGGATACGATAATCAGTAAAGTGAAGAGAAAGATTTTAGTGTTGGTCTATAAATATTTCACCTCATTTGATGTGAAGCTTTATTATAGAAACAGTTTTAAAAAAATTTCATTTTTTAATGTGAAAGATCTTTTTGGCGAAGACATCGATATTTGCTGGGTGTATCCTTATCTTTGTCGTTGCTGCCAGCAGTCATCTGTTGGAAGAACTGCTTTAGCAATTCATTCGTCGCAGCCAGCATTCGGGTGTCTTACGCAAATCTGGTCGTCCCCTCACCTCTTCTCAATCTGCCATTAAAGTTCATTGTAATAGTTTTTATCACCAACTGAAATTTCATATTTCAATCTAAAAAATCAGCATTTAGAGGTCACTGTAATAGTTATATTCATCCATTTAAATTTTTCAATTTTATTACAATCTGCAAAACCCTAAACCAGCAAGATCTCCGTATTTTGTAATCATTGTTCATTTTCAGAAACGCCTTGTGTGAACAACGATCAATCATCGACGAAATTATTTATTGACACAACTTTTCAAGATGCATCTGTCAGTTTAGTTAGGTTTACCGAATTAGCTTGCGTCTGTTTTTATTTTGAAGAAGTTATATAACATCTCTCTCTTATTATTGTTTATTCTTTCTACCGTTTCAGCTCTGAAGATGATGAAACTATAACCTTTCGATACGTTTGTAATTAAATACGTTCATCATTACGTTGGAGCTCATTTTCATATAAAGAGTGAGATTTCATCGAAATTGTCCAACATATACTATCAAATGTTCAAAAACATACCTAATTGCAAGCCAACAACTAATAAAAAACAACTCTGCTGTGGAGATCCTACACAGTAACTCGTAACAGTCTTCAAATTGATTGATCGGCTATTTTCGTTATTCTTCGCTTGGGTTTCAGAATGATTCGGTTCTAGACTGTATGACAGCTCATGTAGGAATAGAAAAGAAACAAGCGAAATGTAGGTGCAATGAACGAACGTTTTTGCAAAAACAGCGGCAGCGTTAGCCACAAGCGTGTCAGGCCATCTGCTCAGGCAGACACCTAACTCAAAACTATTAGTCAGGACATTACATAGTTATGCCAATAACACAGCATACATTGTTTCTTAGATTAATAGGAAAAAATTAATCCAGCATTATTTCCCGCGGGACGTTGTTCTTAATAAATACCGAGTAATACCATGTATTTTAACATAATTAGGTTACCTAAATAGCATGCCGCTGTGATACGACTGTCGCATACGAGTGTTCTTCGGTACTTCAATTCGTTCAGGTCGAACGGACTCAATGGTTAGACTGCATGAAAGAACTGTTTACCACGTACATAGCCCGTTCAGAAAAAAAATTGTAAATTCATGATGCAATGAATGAAAATCACTTTTATTGAAGTGATGATATGCAACATCTTAAGTCCTGATCACTTCGACCACTGATAACGTGCATTTGCCTATCTATGGTGCAGTCACACTGTCTTCATTGCCTCCTAAATTTTCTCTATGTCAATCACTTGAACGATCAGAGGATGTTGTGTAAAAAAATATAAGAAATTGTGGTTTCAATTCTTTATCTTAAAATTATTTTTATTATAAATGACGTCCAACTCTTTCAAAATTTTACTGTCAAAAACATCATATGTTCATAATCCTGGTAAACACATGACACACGCACTTACAGTGTTTCCAAAAAGAAATAGACACATACTCTGGCTCTTTTCATATGAGAGCCACACTGTGATCGACACTGAAAATAAAATTTTGAGCTATAGTTTGGCTAAAGTCGTGCTGAGTAGATGAAAAGGATAAATTGAAACTTACAGATGATGAAAGAAACGATCCAAAAAAAAACAGTGTGCTTTGGTCCCTGTTTTCGTAAAATTTAGAGGAGGATGTTTCCCTCAGATGGATACAACTTTTTTATCTAGAGGATGTAGCGATTCCTGAATAAAAAAGTGAGGGCTCGCGCTAAAGATGGTAGGATTCTTTTCTTTGAGGCGGAGAATTCTTTTGTTCTGTCAAAGATCATATTTTTAGGTCTGCCTCCGACCTTTTTTTCAGCGGAGATCACTTTTATTTTCAACTATCATCTTGGTTCACGAGATCTCTTCTTGACTTGATATTTGTATGCGCAATGTACATGGATCTCCTTGAGCATTTACGTTTTCTATAAGTCCTAACTTAATGATGAAAACAATTTTTTGAGAAAACCTTTTTTTTTGTTCGTCAGGAAGCTCAATCTACCTAATAATCCAATAATTCCTTGTGAAGGTTATTCAGTTATTTGTGTTGATTGGTCATGGTATATTTCTTAAAACACGCTCATCGCACATTTCACATTAATGAAGCTACCACGGGTTAAAAAATAATGAATAGATACGATTGAGTGGTGTTCAATTGGAAGGATTGATTTGAGGATAATTAATATTGTAGTGACAGGAATCTCAGTTACGATTATCGCAATTTCGGTTGTGGACAAAAAGGAAGAAAATTTTCTACATATTACCGACAAAACTTAGTGGTACACATTTTTCATTGATCATTTTTGAATATTTTTGACTGACCACTGTGTTGGGGTTAGATTCTGTTGGGGTGTTCGAAGATATTTACTTCAAATTCTAAAATGACTCTGCACAGGCGAATTAGTATTTATATTCGTTGACATGACAA
The DNA here is from genome assembly GCA_014220935.1 of Platorchestia sp. MABIK. NCBI lineage: Eukaryota > Metazoa > Arthropoda > Malacostraca > Amphipoda > Talitridae > Platorchestia > Platorchestia sp. MABIK. The sequence goes on from JACJUY010007234.1 coordinate 6,371, forward strand.
ACTCTTAGACTTCATTTTGCTCAAAGCAGTTCAGTTCTCCAGACGTAATTGTACTTTCGATACGGCTTTAAGATTTACTTATATTTCGCGAAAGTTCATTTTATGCTCTGAAATACGAGCAGGTTAGTAGATTCGTGAATTGTGTTACAATTTTCGTTCAGATTTGCTGTGTTTTAGAAACATATTTTAATATTTCTCTCATGTTCGATATACATTTTGTGCGGTGGACTTCCACTGCTGAGTCATTGTTTAATGCGCAAGATTCCTGTATTAGAACACTCTTGAGACAAAAGTTCCCAGAGTTAACAACTTCATTAGGGATGTGTAGAAGCTTCGTCGATTTTGTCGAAGACTAGTACGAGTTTTTCGAGACACGTCTTCATACCCCCTCTAAGTTTTTAGTTTACCGAATGACTGACAGTTGAGTTTATTTTTTACTAAAGTATTGTACTTTACGCATACAAATATCATTCATTAGTCAAGTGAATGTAACTTTAAGCTGAATAATTTGCTGGTTATAAAGTAATGAGTCCAACTCCAGAATTTGCTGTTTCCACCAGTGACTGAATGAGCGAAGACAATGTTTTTAATAAAAATGTCCTACTAGAAGCTTGATATTTGTTTCGTTAATAATGAAAGCGCAGATGTCTTTTTCATTTAAAAAATTTCAAATCATAGTACAGATGTAAAAAATCTCAGATGATCATTTGATGGGAAAATATATTACCTATCCACGCTTCAATTTAATAGCCAAAAGTGCGTCAAATGCTGGATACAGCCTCAAATTTCGAGAAATAATTTCAAATGTGATTATCGTTTCTTTTGTCCCCTATTGGTGTGATTTTTTCTTTAAATTATTGTAAATGTACTATTTATCTCAGTTTCCATGGGCAAGATGATTTTACACAGCGATAGCTTAAAGGGATGATTCATACTATGGATGCGAGAACCAGTTTAGTTTAATTTACGCATTCAAGGTCTATTTCAATTTAAATATTCTCATTAACATTTAATTCTCGTTATTTATGCGTTAACATTGTTACGTTAAATTTGAAGAACTGTTATAACCAGGGATCTATTTTAAAGCTGTTTTTATCTAGTAGTCAAATGATTTTTTTTCGCATGCAAGGTATGTGGTAAAAATCAATATTTCATCAAATAAAACAATAAAATGATCTGGCCCTCCATGAAGTGGATGCCTGTATTCTAATACTTTTACATTTTTGAATGAGCATATAACTGACATTCTATTTTCCATGGAGTGCGTACGTAATCTACAGACAAAAAGCATAAATGCAAATTCAAGCTATTGCGTTCTTTAGGTTTGAATGCGATTTTTCATATCTATCAATTATGTGATTTTCAAATTTTTCCTGTCACCGTTAAAATATAATCATCGGAATCCAAACATCACATGACGGAAATACTTTTGATCTATTTCTATGGACTTTGAAAATTTACGAAGTATAAGGGTGCAAAAACTTCAGCTTCGGCTTGCTGACTTTCCTTAATGTCCGAACTAAATTGTCCATTCTCTTAAAGTAGTTGGAATATTTTATAGATTGCAATCTACTTTAACGATTCCTAACGAATCAAGTTCTCGAATTACATTTTTTTGTAATTAAATAACCCTTGTTATTTTTCTTTCGGCAATGGATTCTTCACGTATAGTTTCTAAGAAACGAATATTAACTTTCAGTTGATTATATTTAATGTAAACGTCTGATTAGCCAATCACTGTTGTTCAAGAATAATTGCTGATTATTTGTCGAGAAATTCGCTGCGTCTAAATGTTTATGATTTCGGCATTAACACAAATTCATGGGTCAGTTACTTTCAGCACCCGGTATTTGCGGCACATGTATGGAATTCAATAAGTTATTTGTATTGTACTCATTGCCTTCATGATGAATCGACAGAACTTACGTTACAGGAAACAAAAATTATTTCAGCTGCACAGAAACTGTAATATATGATGAGCCACAGGATACTTGCATAGATTCCCCGCGTACATGTCCGTATTCGATGGTCCCTTCACAATTCCTCTCTTGATGACGCCGTGGAAGTGACTAGGGAGGTTTAAACTAACGTAAATAATAATAACAATAATCCGCCGCACTTCATAACAGATCTCGCAACTATAGAAAACGTTAATCGGTATTTTATGTGCAGCTTTGACATAGTCTTCTATAAGATAACTCTATGTCTACGTAAATTATGTCGATCCATCATGAAGGTGATGAGTACAATATAAATAAAAACAATGATGCAATTATCATTGAATTCCATACATGGCTCGCAAATACCGGCAGCTAAAAAAAAATTACCCATGAATTTGTGTTCATGCAGAAATCATAAACATTTAGACACAGCAAATTTCTCGACATATAATCAACAATTTTGCTTGAACAACAGTGATTGGCTAATCAGACGTTTGTATTAAATATAATGTTCTAAAAGTTGATATCTAATAGACATCCTGTGATGAGTCACAGGAGAGGAATACTTTACCAATTAGTTTCCTTACTGGTTTCATGTTAAAAATTATCGTAATTCTTGTTTACCACGTTTCATTAGTCCTGATTAGTGAAATAATTTGGCAGGTTTAGTAACAAAATAACTTGGATCAGTCGTTCGGTTTGCTTGAGCGAAGAGTACGATGATGTGTAACTTGAACAAAGGGTAAATAGCAGGTGGCCGATTATCAATCCAGTCGAATGCGTTACAGGGATTGTCCTCCCAGGAGGAAAATGTGAGGTCCCGAGTTGAAAGTTAGATCCGCCTTTTTTGTTAAAATGAACGTTTTTGTTTTGTTAAGGACTTTTTTCTGTTCACTGCTATCCTGTTTTTCAGCACCTAATTCTTCCTTCTTCAACTTTTACCTTGTTTCGTGAACTTCTTTTTCAACTTATTTTTTCTATGCACCTTGTGCTTAGCTTCAATGTTCTCTTGTCTCCTTGGTAAATAGTGTATTCCTCCTTCACCTCTGATCGCCTATGTTGCGGATAGGGAGGCTTAAACTGACATTTAAACTAAACTACAGAGTACAGAAATTGTCCTTGAATGTTTCTTGGGGACCAAGTCCTCGAAGGATAGTTAGTACTCGCGCATTGTTCACGTTCTCTATAAGGAGTGAAGTATGGCGGAAAGGGTGTTCGCAACACTGGCAGAAGAAGTATGTCACTCAACTGAATTTCTAGCATGAATGTATCGCATTTATTTCGAAAAGGAGTCTTTTTTTGATAAACCGAATCTGTTTTTCCTCTCTAATTAATGACTTGTTCGTGCACGTCACTCGATTTATGTGCAATTATTTTTTTCCGTGAGTGCCCATGTGTCTGCATTGTTTCGGTCGGATTTTATCTTATAGCAGAATATAGGCATTCTGATTTATCTTGCCGAAACCAACTGTTACGGAATATAGCGACTTGTGAGTATTCAAAAACATAGGATTTAGCTGAATATCAATTATTATGTGTGCTTTGTTCATGAATATGACAGAATGGCGAACGTATTCCGCACGGACGCTGCCTCATCGGGACGATCCGATGGTTTGCCAGTGGCTGAAGAGCACCACGGATTGACGGAAGAAGGACCGACCAGTGGGAAGGCATTTGCTCGAAGAGTGAGCTCCTTTTCATTTATGAGCGGCTCCACTGACAAAGTCATAAATACGCTGGGTAAGCTACTGAACTAGAATCAGTTGATCCAGATTTCATAGTAGCAGCCCTTGGGCGTTAACATTATAGCTGTAAATATGTGTCCCCTCGAAAGTAATGTAAGTAGTGTGGTATAATTTTAGTTGTAATCAAAATATTTAGCTTATGCTAATGAAGTTGACGCAACGTTGTTCCAGTAAATATAAAGACTAAGCCGCCTTTAAAAATGAAGCTTGATCAACCTTAGTCCAAAAATAATGATACTCTATGGACCCCGTAAAAAAATTCACTATTTGTTCTATAACATTTGCTAACATTTTAAATTCTACTTGCACCTGAACCAGAACCCGTTGACTTAAATAATTATTTATTCCAATATACTCCATCGTATGTTTCAATGTGTAAAATAAGTGAATCTGAACTATCAAAACAAATTTACCCTAATCTAACTTGAAATAACCTAACCTATTCATCGTAAATTTCGGACCTAAACTCGGAAATCCCTGCTTCTTACTCTCGGAAACCATCTACATGATTAAAATTTGTTAATATTACCATGCGTAAAATCAATAAACCGGAACTTTTATTACCGAATTGACCTAGATTTTCTTGAAATGACAATTTTCCAAACCCACAATGAATAATATTCATCATAGACTATTTGAACCTAAGCCCGTGGACCAGTGTCACGGTAGAGGAAACAAGGTAGGGTCTTTTCTATGGGGAAAAATACACTTCTTTTATGGCTTGCCTATAAAAAGGCTTTATTCCAAACAAATTTTATGACGTCACCAAAACGCCATGTCGTTAGGCCAATAGTGGAGACGGGTTTGGGGGTAGCAGTGCAACCAGAAGCAAAATGAGCGCTGCCATTGGTTCGTTGCAGTGGCGTCAGTAAACCCATACAGCTGACGAGAAAGGACTGATTTGACCTTATCTTGTTTCCTCTACCGAAACCAGAGTATTTGGCTCTAACCCCTGTAAACTCATTAAAAAAATTGCTTTTTACACTGCATATCGTAAAGCCGAGAAAGGAAAATATTCGGCGAAATGCATAGATTCTTTCAGTCGTATTCCAGTCGAATATGATGAAACTTGAAACGCTATATCTAATTTCACAACCATGATACCAGCCCTCTCAAAAGGAAGCTTTAATTTACATCCGTTGAAACCGTTAAGAGGAACACTGATGCACAAAAATTTCCCAATGAAAGCAATTGGTTTGATATTTATTAATTTTATGGGCAAAAGGTAATCCTAAAGTACTTTTGCATCTATGTACTGGTCGAATTTTGACTTATAAAACGAGTTAGTCAGAGAAGAACGTTCTTTGGGAGCACTCGTGAAATGGGAATTTCCAGACATAGGATTTTAGAGGAAAGTAAGTTATTTAAATTGTTATTCGACGCAGAAAACGTTGCTCTAAAACTTGAAAATTCAGTGAAAATGAATTTTCACTGTTCCCTTTACCAATTTTACTGACATCCGCTGATGATGACCTGTAGTGTCGAAACGTTCGTTTTTTAACAAAAAAGTCTTTTTAATCAATAGTCTTTGCTGTTACCTTCATTTTAAAGCTGTGTCGAATCCTACAACTTATTGGAACTTGTAAATAGCACTGTACTGACGCATGTTTTTGAAAGTATTGTCAAAACCCACAGATCCAAAAACGGTTATTGAAGTTCGTGTGTATTATAAAAATCGCAAAATCCGTGATCTCCGTGTAAGATACAATATTTCCAGATCACGGGTCAGTGACCTGGACAGAGCCAATGTGATCTTTCAGTTCGATTGTAAGAGGAGAAAATGTTAGTCTCTCAATAAGTGTTACATTGGTATGACTAGGATGACGCTGAAGCAAAGATTAACTATCAAGGTTCGATTTTTTATTCTAGTCCGTATCGATCATACTTGTAAGCCATTATGAAGATCTGTACTCAATTACAATGATTTTGAATGATGTTTTAAAAAAATCATTCAAATCATAGAAGCACTGCACATTCATAAGCTTAAACCTAGCCTCAACGAAATATAATTGATTTTTTTTGCTTTAAAGTTGTTCAGTTGGACTCTGGCTTAGACGTTTATAACCTCCGTTCGTTCATTTTGCCGCCATCTCTGGGCCGTTAGCATGTGAATATCTGACGTGCAATAGCAACTAGTCAGCTGTAGTTTCCATCTTGTACAAAATTTGTCCTATCTAGTCTTCACGCAATATGATTACCTTTATTTGTTTCATCCAATCTGATGTCGTTTGTGTTTTGCATTGTCAAAGTTTTACCAATATGACTAGAGTTTCTTTTGTACTTTACAGCCTGAAGATGACGTAAGTAACATCGAAACGTTGCCTGTAGAGACCGACAGATTTCGAATTTTAACAATTGAGTGTTCTTTTAGTAAAGATGGTAAGTGGTTATCTTCGTATTTTAACACGTGTTGAACTAGAATAGATTGATATATTGTCTATCGAATGCATGCTACTGCATCAAAAGAACGCTTCATCAGGTCTCACGTCTTGAACACATTGTCATTCCTCGCCATACTTTAGCTGCTGTAAAGAAGTTCGTGGTTCTTTGGGTGCGTGTAGGGTATTCGAAAACGCGCAGGCTTATCCAAACGGTTTCTGTAACAATATATTACAAACAGACAGAATCTAGCTCTAAAAACACTCTTAATTGCACTTTAACATCACGAACTTCACATATTATGCTATTAATAAACTAAATAAACACNACGTTCTACAGACCATGATAAAGCTCAGACGAAATGTACCTACCGCACATGCATGAGCTTCGTTAACAGCTGCAATGATGTTTAGAAGAAGATCTGACTTTTAAAGTTCGGGCACACGCCTATTGGACATAAAATAATGGGCTTGCGTGAGTTAGGCTTCTAATCATTAATTCAGCGGAGTGGGGTCCTCAGCTTTGGAGACTGTCAAGTCACCTCGGCTGTTCCTATACTTTGAGGATTTTAATCTTATGGGCCCGTAAGTCTGCTCCAAGGCGTCATATCTTATTCTTTATGTCTTCGTCGTTTTTACCCTCACATTTTTTTCAATATATTTTGATGCTCTGTAGGTATGTTTTATTGAAGTGCTAACTACATTTTCTTTGACGGTGTACTTTTTTAAATTTTTGCTCATGGTATAACCTATAAATTGTTCACACCTCCTAATAGTAAGATGTGAGTGTTGGATACGGTAAGATGGTTTCGCGTTTTTTGTGTTAAACACCGATTACCTTCGTTTTAGTGAAATTAATGGACTGCACTCCTCATTGTTGCCTGATTTCCAGAAAACAGTGAGCTGAGGATTGACGGCCTACCTCATACAGACCAAAGTACCAAATGACGGTATGAGTAATAAGTATGCCTATACCTAGAACAATTATTGTTTCTACGATTGTGCGAGATTAAGCAAAAGATCCGTTCGTAATCAAGGGAAAAAATTACAGTTACCAAATTACGAGTTCTGCTACCCAGTGTGTGCCATATCTTGTAAATATTTATGAACTGACAGAGATACTAATCAAGAAAACGGGCTACCATCCGCCTTTTTTCATTTTTCTACCGGATGGTAGAATTTCATTTTTACATTTTTTTCTACCTGCTTACGACAATACGAAAGAACCTAACTAACCTGAGATTAGAGGCATCTACGCATTTAAACGTTTTAGGGCGCTTGTTGTGTACCTGGCGTCTGCATTACGACCACACTTTTATTTACTCGCGCTGAGTTTTTGGTCTCGTGTAACTGTCTTCGCGAGCGGGTCCCATTCAAATTCCGTTGAAGTGTTCGCTAAGCTTTTGACTGGCACGGGGAAATTAAAGTAAATATATTGGCTACAGGAAGACCGTAAACAGCGTAAACAGACCGTAACAGCCTACCTAATCTTTCAGTCGCTGAAAATTTCGTTTAAGATAAAATAAAGGTAAAAATGGAACTATTTACGTCTGATCCTCAGCGGAACCGCCATTTTATGCCGATGATATACTACAACAGGTCTTTAGTTCTTTTTAACGTTATTTCCAATAGAAAGAGCAATCCCCGAATACCGCTTGCGAGAAAGTGAAGTGCCGAATCAGTCGTCTCTATGAGAAAAAAATTATTCCAAAGGTAGACGACCTCATGAAATTTATCAGTAAATAGAACTTGGCAACTAATCTTCCTTGCATACTGCTGTACACTAAAGAGAAGTATAATAAGCCAGTACATTAAATGCACAAAACCTATGTACTGGTCTGAAGTGTAAAAAATTAAGGTCTTATTTATCATTTGCAGTCACTTAGCAACGGTGACACATTGAATAGCGATATTTGCCTCTACAAAAAAAACAATTATTATTTGATGAGATTTTCATTAAACCTCCCCTCAAGGGGACACACTGATAATAGTATCTAACCATCTCTAGAGGGAACATGTGAAGGTCAGGGCTAAAGGTTTCGGTAGGCTTTCGTCTCACTGAAATAGAGAGATTTTGTTTCGTTGAAGGTTATTTTGTCCAGTTCACTGTTCCTCTTTTCTAAGCACTGACTTTTATTTCCCTAAAGTTAATATATTTTTTCTGGAATTTACTTCCTGACTGGTTCTATGTGCAGAGAGCATGCGGAGAAATGCTCGTGTTTATAGAGTGTTAGAGTTGTGTCCAGTCATGAAATTTGGTTGAATATTTGACACAAATTTAAACAGTAACTAATTTTTCATCAAAAGGTTCTTTTTAGAAACATTCTTAATATTCCCCAGCGCAATTAGTGACTTGATACCACCCGGCACGTGGGCTCTAAGTACAGTATTCAAGAGACGGGGGGAAGGAAATCACTTCACTGCCAAGGAGTCCCTGTGCCTTGCAATATGAGTACCCATTATGTCCTCTGTGGGTACGCACTGCGTGTGTAGATTCCCCATTAAAGTGTCTATACTACTATAGTAATAGCAATGACATCGTGTTATGGCTAAATGTATGAGGAAAACATTCACAATCAAAATTAATAATGACGATATGTAATTAATAATTGGGGCCCGTGTGAAATCCAATGGTACTGTATCTTTTAATTATTTGCAGCTTTAGCAAGAGACGTCGCAGATGCAGGGATGGAACCATCCAAAGTTCTGCACTGCCACCTCGCTGCGTCAACTTCAATTTATGGCAAGAAAGTGAATTTACCGAAGTGTGACTCCAGCACTTGCGGGAACTCGGACGCTGATGTGACAACAAATGCTAGTCCCTACACAGAGGTACAGTAACTGGACAAATTAAAAAGTCTCTAAGTTTTCAGTTTTCCCTTTGAAAATTGTCTTTACTTGCCCGCGCGTTAAGAAAAACCAAAGCTTTTATTCAGCAGCTTGCGAGGAAACTGGACTACTTGACTGGGTGTTCTATGTTAAGAGTGAATTTACTATACCAAATTCCTAAGATATGTCATTTCCGACATTAGAGCAGGACTTAAGAATGCAATGAATGTTGAAGCAAATGATAGTGTAAATGTGACAACAGAGATGAATGAGCTTGGTGAAAGAAAATTGCATTCGTCAAGAATCCTTTGAATCATGAGTTCTGACACTGATTAGGTCCATACGCTACTCATAGTAGCTACACATTATTACTTTGAATTATTTTCTTCGTTTTTTGTGTCCTCTTGCCCTGTACTACTGACAATTGCTATATCATTTTCTATCATCGGATATAGTTGTTGTTAGTGATGTACCGATGTATCGGTATCGGTATCGGCAAGTATCGGTCATTTTACTGGTATCGGTATCGGTATCGGTATTGGCAAAATCCGGCCGATACTTTACCGATACTTTCCTATAATACGTATTTTATCATAAAAATAAAAGTCATAAGTCATGAAAGGAAAAGTATAAGCAAATAAAGAGCCTATTCATACCTAGTAAATTAGTTCGCTAACTG
>JACJUY010007235.1:0-18607 GCA_014220935.1 Platorchestia sp. MABIK
ATTAACCTATCTGTTTGCTTTACAGTTATTATTAATCACTGCATTATAACCACTACAAGTACTTAGTAAGTGGATACTATAGCGGAATACCAAAGTTAACCTGCATTAAATCAATGTAATAAGTTATGACAACGACCGCTGGTGTTTAGCCATTCGACCCTCCATCTCGGCACTGAAAAACAGGGATTCTCTAACTTTTTTAACTTGATCGTAAACTAACTGAACTTGGCCTACCCTAACCCAACCTAACCTAACCTAACCTAACCTACTCAACCTAACTTAAGTTAACTTAATAACCTAAATAACCCTAACCTAACAATGCTGTAGCTGCTCGGAGGTGGTGCTGAAGCTGCTCGGAGGTGGAGGGAGAGGTGTGGGCGGGGTTGAATCCTGCGGCATTGGACTCTGTGCTGCCTGGCTTGCTACTGCTTCGATTATTGCTTCCCAGAACAGTGCGGCATAACCCTTATTACGTTTTCGGTAGCGAAAAACTAAAGATCTTAAGTCTCCCACAGAAACTCTTCTCATTATTATAGCAAGAATTTATGAAAACAGCTTCAGTAAAGGGACATCTGCTGGGATTCTGAGCACTGAATAATTTGTTTCAAAATCGAAAAATCTACCTATATTGGGGTCTCACATTAAGTTATAAAAGAATTAAACACTAGCTCAAGAGTTTGGGCTTTATGTAAGTAAAGTGTCGACTCTTTCTCTGTGAACTATGAAACCTTAATAAACTTAACATCGAACACAACACACCGTTTGGCCTTCGTTTCAACCTTTCACTCACAATCAATGTATTACCCTTACACTATCAGTCACTCCATTTCACGGCAGATCAGATAAATTAAGTCGCTGTGAATTTTCTTCCTGATGGCTCGGGTTTAACCCAGTTAAAAAGTCGGGCTTTTCTTATATAAGCCCAAAACACTTGAACACAAACGTTGCCAGTTTCATTTTGATTTTTTTTAATTTCTTCATACCATGCTTTCTCCTCGCGACATAGGGAAATAGAATTGATATTTCAATGCAGATTATAATGTAATAAAGTAACTGACACCATTTGAAATTATTTAATGTTGAGAGATCTGTCACTTATGCTGTTCTACGTTTTCAGTTATTCAGTTGCACTTTAATGGATGCCTAGAAAATGAGGCAATTAATTCATCAAATATTAAAAAATCGACTAAAAAATGGTACGTAATATAGTTTCAATTCATTTTTTCTTTAACCTATGTTTTCTATGGGTATGAAAAAGAGCAATTAGTGACTGAGCGATGAAGCTATTGAAGCGAAAATTTAACTGCAAGTACCTAATATTAAACGAAGAATCATTTTAACTATTTCAAACTGAAACCAAGTTATAAGTTGTGATAATTAGTGCTTCATTTTTTGCGCGTGATAATGAAATAATCACTTTTTAATGCTGTACCATTAAATGGAAATATTATGTGCGCGTATGAGTCAGTTTTGTTTTAGTACGTATTTTTTATGCCAAAAACTTTTTAAGTTAATGTAAAACATCTCTGACATTCCGAAGATAGAAGTTAATTTTTAGAAATAGTTAAATAGGAAAATTCTACTTATTACTTTTCCAGAATTACGTGTGTAGAAAATGCTTTATGAATAAATTCTCCACATTCAATTCGTTGTTCTAATACTATCAAAAGCTTCATTAGTGAGTACTACGTAATTTGTATTGTTCTATTTTGAATAGGTGGAAGATAAACTATTACTCGTTACTACTGCGCTTCTGAACTGGGATTTACCAAACATAAAAATTAGTGCTGTGATACTCTGGAATGTATCAAAATTTAACTTATTTATGACATAATGGTGTAAAACGTTTTAAAATTTGTGAGGCACTATAACATTAGCAGACTTAATGAGATGAATATATTTATTCGATTAGTAAGTACATTCTCAATTCCATAGCGAAGCTTATGTACGAATGCGAAAATATTTCTCTGCTCATTTTTTTTAACTAGCCTGGCCAAGAACTTTAGGTCAGATTTTAACAGATATTGCTGTATTTAAGCAATAATTTAAATGGAAATCCTACTTTCCAGTGATGAATGAGTACTACTTGAAAAGAAATTAATTGCAATATTTTCATCAGGATCACAGATAGGTATTTATCTATACTTTTTTGTAAGATATCTCAAACTTTGCGAAGACAAGTTCTTTTGTAGACAAAATTTAATGGTTGAATTTTTTAGGTCAATGCATATCTGGATTTTTACTGAAACGTCTTTTCAAATATAACAGAACTTTTTTTACCTTTAGTTTGTTATCGCCTTGTGTTATTTTGCGTCCATCGAAATTAGCGCTCTCATTAAAATATTGTGAAGTCCAGTCCTGTTGGTTAGGTAGATTATAGAATTGTTAGAATAAATTAATTTTTTGTTCTGTCAAAGATGAATTTTCGGTTTACTTGTGTCCTGTTTTCCAGTAATTGTTATTTCTGCAACATTTATTTATTTTCCATAAACTTCTCTCTAACCTTTCTGTTTTTATGATCACTGGGTCTTTTGTGTTTACGCTCCTTCCTTAACGTCATTCCTAGTGGTGCCGTCTTTTTTCATGTCTTTGGAACACCTCTGTTGGAGTGGGCTGAGGAAGCCTAAATTTACTGGGAACCTAATCTAATTTTAATTTCATCACGCTAATGAAGTAAAAATTTGAGAGCTGGTTCCGTATTTATTATAATATGGTTCATCATTCATGAATTAGATTTTTCGTTTGTTCATTTCATTTGTGGTAACATGTGTTTCTTCTTTAAATGTACCTAATGATTCAGCATAACTGAAGAATGGAGAATAATGTGTAATTTCCATGACAAATAAAATTGTTGCATTAGAAAAATTATATTTAATATAGGCCAACATACAGCGTGTTCATGCATCAAACTATTTTTAGTGAGTGGAAAATTAAACCGTGAATCTGCTCTTTTCACTTGCCAAGTGCAAATAGGCCTTTTGGTCTTCACAGCTATTCTAACATATTAATTTTACATTGTCTTGAGATAACTATTGGGAGATATTTAAATTTATTCATTCAATTGGAAAAATGATATCAGAATGAAATTTATATAAATTTATTTTCTACTCATCGGAAAAAGAATTTTATCGTTCGTAGAAAAATTGCATTAAACTCCAACCTTTTTTGCTGAATTTTATTGAATTGGAATCTCAATTTCATATCAAACTATCAATATGGGAATATCATCTATAGAAACCACTAATTATTATTTTGGTCTATTTAAACTTGTTACCATTAAAAAATCCCGAATTTTTCAGAGTATAAATACCAGAATTAAGTCAAATTTTTTTAATCAATTACGTTAGATTTTGCCGATAGTTCCATTGGCCTTCCTCGACAAAAACCTGTGTCATTAAGGTGTGAGACACAACAGTCTGTCAGTTTTTTGATGAGTGTGTGACACACGTAAGTGTTTCAAATATGTCTTATCTGTTTTTCTCAGTGTATGTTGTGTTTATTTTGAATTTAATATAAGTAATCTTTTGTAATGGGATACCTTATGAATGAGTTTTAATAACACTGGGCAATAAATTTCTTTTTCAAACAGTGCGTGATATGTATTACCCGTTTCAGGGTAGAAAAAGATGTAAAGATTCTGAATCTGACCTATATCTTCCAGATTAGGCACCATTTCCTTGTACCATGAAACATATTTGATAATTAATTGTTATGAATTCGTCTTGCCAGGGTTCCATTTTCCTTTAATCGTTGCTCCATCACTGAAATATCCTGGTGGAAACTTTCACCATGTTCATCTCACATTTCACCAAGATTCTTTGCAAAAAAATTAAAATGAGAAAGGATCCCATTGACTTTTAGAGACGTGATACATCCCATATCATGAAAATGAATTAGCAAATCATTCACAACTTGCACATAGTCTTTTGAACGATGATTTAACAAAAAATAATTACAAACTTTCTTGAATAACTAAAAAACAATCTTCTCTTTTCTTTTGAGATGTGTGATGAAAGTTTCATCGAGTAATTTTTTTCTAATGTGGGTACATTTGAAGATACTTTCATTAATTCTAATTTGATTTAGAAAATGAATTTTTCGACAAAACATGCAATAGCGGAAGGATCCTTGTCTAGGGCTAATTTTCTTTTTCTTAAAGAAACCAGGTTCATATTCAAAGATGGTAAATGAGTCTCTCAATTTTTAACAAGTGGTTCATGCATGTTGTTACGTTTTCCTTACTCAATTTCATCTCTAATCGGTCAATCCTTGCGAACATATTTTGTTTGTTCAGTTTGTCTATAAGCACAAGAAGTAGCCAAATTTGGTATAGCCAAGTTGAAGGCCAGTGAGCATGGCCACAATGAAATCTGCACAAATATGCCAATTATGGTCATCGTCGGTGGCATTTATGGTCATCGAATGGTCATCGTTCGCTTGTTAAAATTGTTATCACCTTTTCACATGATTCTTTCACGTTTGGGCTATAAAAATGGAAACAAATGACAGAGTGTTATGGTTCTGCCGCAGATCAGTTTTGATGCTGTACTTCGACGGATTTATAAAATATCGCCGGTTGTGTTGTATGGTATTTCCAGTAGCTGAAACTGTTTACTGACGTCATTACAAAAGCGTGTCCTCCTTTATGGTGAATAATGCAAGCAGCTTCTCTACATGTTTTCGGTATGTTTTATATTGTCACTTCTTTCTCAATAAAAAAACTTTTTTTGAAGCCTTGATGCCTGAAGCTCACTTTTGTCTATGGCTAAATAGAGATCCCGGCCTAAATTATCTAAGGTTTCTTGAGAAAACGGTATTGGTTTCCTCTCCCTTTCTTGATCACTCGGCTCCACAGATTCACCACTGAAATGGTCATTTGCATTGCTAGAACTCAGTTTTCTTGACATCTAGGTTTGGGCACAGGTGAATCTTTTTAGGGGCACTAGAAAATCTTTTAAGGGGCACGAGCTTTGCTGATTGCAAATTTGGTCAAATAATGTGTTTCTTTTTCTTAGCCATAGGACAGCCTTGTTAAATCTTAGTGACAAAAGAAGAAGTCATAAGAGTGAGCTTTCTGCTTACGTCAAAGTATTGACGCATCAAACTTTATTTAAATATGTATTCCAGGCGCTGAATGTCTTCACACAAGCAAGACAACACACATGAGGGGTCTCTTACATCACAATCAAAGGACACCTTGTACTATTTCGTGAGATGGCGTACAATGCAATGTTTTTTTAGCAAATGTTAATTTCCTGCAAATACAGCATTATCTGTTTGGATCATTTTTGTACTGTTTTGCACTCATTGTTATGAACATAAAAGTTTAAAAAAAATTGTATTAGACACAAACGCTGAAGTATAAGCAATTAAGTGTTATATTCAATTAAGCATAAGCACACAATAATAAGTCTGTGAAGCACTCAAAAGATTACAAAAGATTTTCTGACAAAGGAAATTTATTTCTACCTTCATTTTGCTGAAATTCTCTACTGTAAAGACTAAAAAATAAATCATGCATAATTCAATAAAAAGAAGCCCCGAAATGGATTTCCCATGTCAGATTACATACAAAAAAAGCTATAGATCTCACATAAGACAGATATTCGCACATAAGATTGAATCTTGTTCGTTGATCTTATGATGCAATGCCTGAATTTTTTCATTAATAAATGTTACATGCTCTGTGGCCGAATACAAATTTAATCTTACTTCGATCTGAAACTGTTTTTCATGGCCAGAGGGTATGTTGGATGATTTTTTCTTGCAGCAATAAGCTGCTGTAGGTTTCGGCTTCAGTGCTCACTAAGCTTTGTTTGTTATTGACCGTTTCTTTCTCGGGGAGGCAGCCCATGCGTCATATCAGTCATCTTTGGCTCCATTCGCGTCTCTGCTTTTTTGGCCGTGTTATTCCTCCTATTTGAAGTCCTCCATGACCTTTTCGTTCGAGCTCGGAAAAATTTTGGTAATTTGGTGGAACAATAATAATGAGAGTAACAACCGGATGTTTTGCTTCGGTATGTCATTTTTTCGCATTTCAGTCATACGTTGAAAATCTCGACTGGAAAACTATATACTTCGTTCGAATGCTTAAGTAACTAAGCATGCCACATCTCTGGTGTGACCTTTGTATAGTTATCAACTCCTTCATTCCAATTTGATTCGATTTAGTAATTTGATGATTTTTTTATTATTGCCCCCACTGGAGCTCAAATATATTGTTCTTGCACATAAGTTGAAGAAAGATGCTGACTGCAGAGAAAACCGTAGCAGAAGCGAGTGACAACTTCAAAAGATTCATTCCCAAGCCTCAATGTACACAGCGATTGTCCAGTCTCTATAACAAAGTTTTCAATATTGAAGCAATCAGAATAATTGTTACATCTTCAGTCATATTTTGTCCCACTTATATCACTGTCTATGAATAAAAATTTGCTACTTTCTCACAGAAATGAGGGAACTTCTATTCCTAATCAAATACGACAAAATAATCGATGGGCATTGTGGGTGTGGGCATCTATATAGAAATTTCCGCTATTTAGAATAAAAAATATCTTTAAGACGAATGTGCTCAAAATGAGAATCTTTCGTAACTTTTCCTTTGTTTTCAAAGGATTACTCAATTATATGAAGTCATAGCGCTATTCTTTCGCTAGCACCTGAGGCTCAAAGAGCAGCCCTGGCCACTCAACTGGCCCCGAAAGAATAAAAACGTTCTAAACTTCACGCATGAACATCAGTCGGTCACCAATAAATTACCGGATCAATGCTATTTTAAACTGCTCAGTTCGTTTTCGCAGTGTACAAAGTTTGGTAACTATCGCCGTAACCTGTGAGAGCATGTGTTCGTCGATGAAGCCAAGCAACGTAGAAATGGTCTGCTGGAAGCAGGCCTTCCACGTTCGTCAATCTTTGTGCCCTAGGCTGGCATGGATTTTACCCTAGAATGCTCCTTCATTACCCTAGAAAATGTAAATGAGGGCAATGTAGTAATTACCGTGTGCGTGCACATATACCCCCTTCACCCCATGCGCCTCTTTATCTATTTAAGCACCAGCCATTCAGGCATTGGCGCTAATCGGTCCGCGCCCTCTGCATCTGTGTCATCACCTGTCCGCCTCCGTTCGTACCAAGTAAACGTATACCGAAAAGAAATGCGTTTCTCAACTCCTCCAAGCAGACTACACCGTGGCCCCACGTTTGGGCGCGATAACCGTATAGTCTTCCATAATACAATTGGCTTAGCCCTTAATTACGTCACATAGACAGCTTTTTAAAGTATGTGGGGATTCGTTAATTAATCAATGAATGATTTGAACCCTTTTATTATGGAAATGGGAATAAAATGACAACAGCCTTCCATTACAATTACAAAAGATATTTCGAAACATGGATCGATAAAAAACTCGAACAAACACACAAAGCACTGTGGTCGACAAAATTGAAGTACAGGGTTACATAACTAGTGTTCACAAACAAACATGCTTTATTGCTTTATTTTCAATTCAAGGCTGATACATATCACCTTGTACATTGGTTTTTCAAATGCCTTATAATTAACACCAGGACGCTATGTCGCTTTCCCCCGGTCAAGGCCGGTTCCCATTTCAGACACCTTCGTTGAGTGGGGTGTTGTGCTTAGAATTTTTCCCCTATACCCAACAGAGAAAATCGCCACCCAGCGCCTGGCTTCGAATCCTCGATGCCTGCACGGAGGCAGGTCCTTAAGCCGCACGGCTATGACGAGCACAATATAAATAATAATTGATACAGAAACCAAACAATAAATTTTGAATGAAAAAAGCGGACCAATGGATTATTTTATCCGCTTGTTGCATTGAGTCTCTTTACCAGTTCAAAACAAATAAAAAATGAATAAGCTCTACGTACGTTGTTAAGAATAGCCTTACAATACGTTCAAGTACGAAAAAGCCTAACTTAAAACAAATCATTTTTATTCTAAAGGAAGCTGTTCTACTCACATAAAGAAAGAGTTCTGCGAATACATAGTACAAAACCACAATCTAACAGATAATAAAAATGTTATCACGCTTTCCGCATTTTATATTTCCAAAGTATTGGCATTACAAAAGGTTCTGCACACGTGGCATTACTTTTCACTTCATTAATTGCCTTAATTAAATTAATTTTAATTGGAAAATTAAATGCAGTGAAGCACTCCACGCATCAAACAACGGACGGTTTCATTCTTCAAACTGGTTCTTTATGAAGTTTTGCTCAAATTTAATTTGCTGAAGAAACGTTCAACGGAAGCGTTTGAAAATAGAAAGGCCAACAAATTTGAAAATAAAATTTTTAATATTTGGGTAACATGACAGCCCAATAGCATTTTCACGCCTAAGCAGCGTTTCTCGGTAATTAACGGCCGACAAGTCTGGTGTCAATTGTTCATCCAAGTAATGCTTCTACATACTTCCTCAAGACATTTCTTATCAAGAAACTTTTTCATTTGAGGAATTTCGTCTAATATACGTATAAGGTAAAGATTTTGGAGTTAGTGTTGAAGCATTACGCTGATTCAGACAGCGTACGAGGTTATGCACAGGAACCTCGGCGAAGAACATTTTTTTGGATTTAAGAAACCGCTTCAACCAAGAAGCATTTACAATTGGTAAAAAGAAGCACTTTCTCTTGTGAAGTAATGCCAGTCATCTCTGACATCGCTTCAGTTGATGTCATCCCAATGTATATATATTCTCGAATGGCCAGTCGGTTCGAATCGTCGGTTGCTCTATTTTCATTTGTAATTTTCGCGCTCAGTAGAGATCTAAAACCCGTAAGGCGTGTAGTAGTGTAATCTACCACACGCCTTACGGGTTGTGTTTTTAGATCGCTACTGAGGGCGAAAATTGAAAGTTAGCATAGAATATCCGACGATTCTAATCGACGACCATTCGAGACTTATCCTATCACCTACTGGCACAAAATCATTAGTGAGCGTTGAATGAAATGGATTCTGCAAAGAAATGGTGCATTCTTCTCCAAAGCCACACGCATAAAATCTGAACAAAAGCTCCTAATTAGGTTATAAATTTCTGATCTCACACAGATTAGAGACATTCGGAGAGTCAAACCGAAACAAGGTATTAAATGCATTCAATTTCCCCAAAATGAAATCTAAGAACTCTAAATAAGCGTGGGTTAGCTTGCGGTTTTAAGCATTGGCTTTCATGTCATTTACCTGCGTTGGATCGCTAAACGATAATTCAACAAAGTAAAGTGTGAGTGCACCCCACTGTTCTAGCAATAATATTGTCGTACACAAGCTTACAAAGAAACTGCACTCCGCACATTGCGAACCGAACCGCAACTTGTTCAGTACCGGTGTGGAACATGTTAACTTGTGCCATATTCACGAAACAAATGTTGATACGTTCTATCTTTAAGTTAAATGCCTTCTGCTCAATTAATTTTTATTTGGGTTATTCAACTGTAGTTATTGACAATCATCTACATTTTTTGCATGATTTTTATTACCCAGATCTGAAATTTAGATTTTACCCTAGATTTTGCAATTTTTTCCTTTACCCTAGACTGTACCCTAGGAGAGGTCTGATTACCCTAGACTAGGGTAATTACCCTAGGACTGGAAGCACTGGCTAGAAGAACAGCTGGCTCGTGGGCGGATGGGGGCAGGACGGCTACGCTTTGGGGGAGCGGTCGTTTCCCGCAAGCGATGAAGACCTGACACAGGACTACCTTCTCGTCACTACGGAGACCCAAGGACCGGATTACTGTTATGGTGGGTTGCAGTGATTGACAGCGCTATGTCCAGTCAACCTGGTCAGTTATGCTTAACTGCTTAACAATATAGACGGTCCATCACTCTGGCCTAATAAATAAATAAATGAGAAGATCACGAAGGGTTATCGCCCACTTAAGCACACTATGAGCGATGTATGCTACTTAGCCATCCTATATGCTACTTAGCCATCCTATATGCTACTTAGCCATCCTATATGCTACTTAGCCATCCTATATGCCATTTAGCCATCCTATATGATATTTAGCCATCCTACATGCCATTTCCTAATTGCTATCTACTTCCGAGGATGTATAAGGGAAAGTGTACTATTTGCTCTTAGTATACTTTCGTAAAACTTTGTTTTACCGCACCGAACAAACCTAACCTTAGTATTTGTTCACAGCCCGTGATCTTCCTCTTTGTGGACGCCCATGGGCTAATCGTTGTGCAGCGCTGCCGACGTCACTCCGTCGGTTACCTCTGCGATGCGGGGACATTTGCTGGGGCTCAGGCTATTATATTGCTCGTTAAACTGTCTGTCGAGAATGTACTGACGCCTTTCAGTATACGTCCAGAGTGTTCATTTCTTTCCTTGACCCCATGGTAGTTTTTTCAAGAGCGTCACTCGTTTGTGGATATCATCGATTTCATCAACAGCAAATGTCGAATGTCTTAAAATGTAACATTCCATTTGAAGACTGAAACATTCTGAATTATCGGAAAGTTGGAGGTGTAACCGAAGTCAAGTTTTTCGTCAAGCAATTACTGTTTTGGGATTTTTGGTTCGCGTTCGACTCAACTGGTTTCTTCGAATAGTGTTATCACGAACAATAAATATTATTGTTTATGGGTACTCTGTAAATAAAAAATACATGCTTCAGATTTCTTCCGTTCACTAGTGGCTATCCTATTGCCTGTGCAGTTTTGAATTATGAAGCCACATAATGAAAAATGTTAAATTCACGACAGAGATAGACATTTCTGGTTTATAAGATACACTAGTCAAAATAATATTAAAATGTTTCATTTCGAAAGGGTGAAGTAAATTGAATACACGTGCACATTGGTATGAATTCCTCATAAGCTATTTCAGAGCATATTAATTTGGAAAGTTCAGTGTTGCGTGGAAGAGTAAATGATGAAATAAACCGTTATGCTGTAGGTACACTGACCACTTAGTATACGAGTGAAAAACGGGCGCTTGAAATCACGTTAAGGAAAGAAACAATTGGTTTACAGAATTTATTGCAACACGTTTAATTGATAAATCTGAACGGGTCAGTTGTTTGCTTTAATCGCAACTTTATGAGGAATTTAAAAATGAGGAAAATTCGAAGGAACTTAATCATATTTACTTGGAATACGTTTCGGAGTCCAGCTTCATCATCAGTTCGTATAAGTACAAACATCATTCTTGTAAATTTGACTAAGTTCCTTGAAATTTTCCTTGTATTTAAATTTCTCATGAAATAGCGATTAATGCAAACAACTGATCCGTTCAGATATATTCAGTCAAAACACGGAAATGAATAAATTCACATCTGTAGAAAGTACAACGATATTTTGCAGAAAACTACAAAGTTTCGACGATTTATACTTTTACGAACTAATGATGGAGCTGGACTCCGAAACGCATTCCTTGTAAATATGATTAAGTTCCTTCGAATTGGCCTCGTTTTTAAATTCCTCACGTTAAACCAATACTGCTTTTGAAAATTAATTTCGATGCAAGTGAACGTTGAAAGTGTGTATAATCACTTGTCTAAATATTTCAGTTTAAGGAAAAATAATTTAATTCGTATGTGAAATATCTGTAGCCCCTAATTATTGCGCAAATAGCAGATATATATAAGGACTTATGATGATATTTCATGTTTCAAATTGGAAGATTGATGAAATATGATTATTTATCTTTCTAATAAGGTACCTTCATGAAATAATTACGTAATTCACCAGAAGAAAAAATCCTTGAAAGATATTTTCTGGAATACGTTCCATGAACCATGAAAATAAAGATAATAGACCAACTGTGGGCTTATACTTGCGTATTCAAGTTTTCGAGGAATCGACATTGCACTTATTATAGTGTGTAAGATTTTACCTAAGAATGGGCAAAATATATCTATGTAACTGAATGCAACAAATGCAAACCAATAACAGGATTAAATGTAGGTCATAACTTTTGAGGAAGTCTGCGTGAGTTATTTCACAAAGTAAACCCTGATATAGTACATGCTTCGAAAGAAAACTTATTTTACTAATACGTTTATTATTTTGAAAATAACCAATTGCTTTACTACTTAGCAAATCAGATACATAATACGCGTGCTAAATTCCGAAACGTGAAGCTGTTCTAAGAATCATAACAAAAATATCGATGTTTCATTTTTACCTTAAAACCAATCGAGGTTTCTCTTGGTCTGACGTGAGTGACGCGACAAACTTTGACTATCATGGCCACTTCGTCGTTCAAGCATTTCGTACCTCTGGAGCAAACGATTTTTAGACCCACCCATAAAATATGTGGTTGTCTCAGGGTGCTCTCCCAGATTCTCAGGCACACTCGATTCTCTCAAAGTCCACGCATAGTACCAACTACCTAATTGTCTTTCTAGTGCATAAACTTTAATTTTATATTTATTCACCTTTGATTATTTCAAAACTCATAGTGTTGTATGAGCGATTGGCAAAACTGTATATAAACACGAAGAATATTAAATTTCAGTCGACCTTGAAAAGTCATGTAGAAAACTCAAATACATTAATAACAACATCTTTGTAGCTTAGTTTGGTAAATTGATTGTTCAGAGGTTTCATTTGTCTTTGTTTTCTTGCATCTCATCTAAAAGAAAAGGTTTAAAACTGACTTGTTTGATCAATTACTGTTTAGATGTATTTTGGTGGTATGAGAAGTGGCAATGTGGGTACTTTTTGATTTGATTAATATGAATTAATTTATCCCATGCGTTCTCCGGTTTTGTAACCAGATATAGTTTGAAATGTTTAATGTACGAGAAAAACTGGTAATGTGATGGAACAGCTCATTATTGTGATTTGCACCATTAATGTGTTGTACAAAATTGGACAATTGTTCAGTGATTTTTTTCAGATATCGTTATGCCTGCAATGATTCCCTATACTTTCCTAGCGAATAAAGTACAGTAGGGCGTTGGATATTGCCTCTTAGCAAACTCATGAAAAGTTTGAGTTCACCAACGAAGAAACTTTCCGTAATCTTTTGTTCATTTCAATGAGAAGAAGAAAACTATGTTTCTACGTCATTTTCATCTTGTATTTTTTTGTAGTTCAAGATAAATTGGGAAAGCTAGATTGAGCATTTTGAAGCTATAACAGAGAAAAAGGGGAATTGCGGATATTTTTGACGGGGAAAGAGTTAAGATTGCGAAAATTCCTGGCCAGTGCGTGAATGTAATACAAATTGCAGTTGTTGTCGTGGTCCTGGAACAGAAAATGACTTACCTGGAGTTAGTTGTTGTTAGTCGAGCTTTAGTTTTAATCTTAGGTTCAGTACTGTTATCGTTATAAGGTAAGTTATAGTTTATAAGCCACAAGACAAGTTATAGTTTATAAGCCACAAGGTAAGTTATAGTTCATAAACCACAACGAAAGTTATGGTTTATAAGCCTCAAGGCAAGTTATAGTTATTAAGAATGCAAGGGGAAACGTTGTCCCAAGTATCCAGCTAACGGTATGGCCATTAATTGGTCATGAACTTATAGTTTACGAACCTCTATAGAACTCGTGAGCTTCAGGACATGCCTGGAAGCGCAGTCAGGCGAGTGGACGGTGAGTGGTGCAGTCAGCAGCAAGGAAGGCGCCGCAGCCTCTTATCTCTCGTCCGCTCGGTCCTCGATGGGAGGGAAGGGAAGCGAAGACGACGAAAAACCACCAGCGCCCCTGAGTTGGTTGCAGGGGGCTCCGCACGGCATCCGAAATGATGGCTGAGTAGGCTCAAGTTGGACAAGTAATAAAGTTGATGAAGTTGGCTGGTCAATGGTTGAAGGCGATCTCTTTGGCCGTCCAGAAAATTAGCGACGTAAGTTTGGCTTGGCTGAAATGGTGCGTTCATCTTGTCGTATTCAGAGAAAGTAAACTACAGTTCAAACCAAAGCAAGCCACCACTAGAGCTGGGTTGTAGAAATTGTTGCAGATCAAGATATTTAATTGGTTAAATTGAATGTAACTAAATTTAATTTTTAGTTCTGAAGTGCTACTTACGGTTTATAATTAATCTAATATAATCTGAAAATTAAGTTCAAGAACGAAGAAAGCTTGAAGTTAATAAACGTAAAACTAATACAGGGAATCCTGTAAAATTATTGCACAAACGTCATCATGATGATTTATCGTCATTTAAATTTATTTTTTCCTTTCGTTTTTGCCTCCCAAACTTGTCATTCTTCGGTGCTCATGTGGAAGAGCTTGTGTGAGCAGTAATTTAATGCATAGCAACAAAATTTACCCTCGAGAGAATCTAATAGCTATTGAATTTTTTCCGGTACAGCAGAGAGAGAATAAATGTACATGAGTCAGACAAATCTCAAACAAAATTTTTTCTCTGGTTCATGGAAATATAAAATGTACATGAGACATGAGTTATGTATTAAATGTACATAAATGTACATGAGTCAGACAAATCTCAAACAAAATTTTTTCTCTGGTTCATGAAAATATTATCTACATTTGTATGGCCTATTAGTAACATGAATGTATTAACCAATGTAATTCTATTTCAGGTATAGTAAATAAACCAATTTTATAGTATCATTGTTCCGCTTTTGCTTATACTAATGGCTTTCGGCCATCTCGTACTAGGTTTATTACCTTTGAAACACTCCCATATTGTTTCCGCTGGTAGTTACGCTTCCAATCTGTCTTATATCCTTGGTTGGCTGCCTCTCGTGTTTCTTTATCTGAAACAAGTCATCTGGCCTATAAAAAAAAGTACACGACATGATACAAATGTGATCAGTAACAGACACAGTTCATGCATATCAAGTCTGCACTATTTTATTCTTCGCTTTTAAATTTTTAGAAAACTTGCGTTATCGCCAAATGAAAGATGTGCTTCATCTTGCCTATCTTTATGAAAAGTTTTCTTCATCTCCAATCTTCGACTTTTTTACTCTAACATTTATACAGTATGTAGATAAGTATAGAGTTTCACATGGGATATAAGTTTCCATTGTAAGATGGAATGCAAGTCCATAACGAAACGATTTTGATTTAAAGTAGGATTAAAAATCAAACAGAGTAAAAGGAATTCATAATTTTCTCCCTTTTCCTATCAGTGACATCTGCTCTACCATCTGCAACCATGGTTCCTTGTGCACTTCATGCTTTCGTAATTATTGTCTGCCTGTTCCATAGGGGAACAAATTAATTTTGTTCCCTCTCTTTTTGATGTTTTGCTGTACACGAAAATTTTTACACTAATCTTTCTCTCTTTCAATTTCAACTGTATTCTTGTCATACTTTTGTAGGTACTGGTCCTGTTCTTGCTTCGGGGGCCTAGCAAGCGAATTCGTGCCTGGCTGACACTTGCCCTCCCAGCCCTTCCTGCGTTTGGCGAGGGATAGATTTCAGGAGGTTTTCCCTGGAAATAATTTTCCTCGCACACCATTGACTGAAGTTCAAGTTTGTCTCTCCTCATCCAATCCCTAATTTATACTATAACGGTTATTTTTATGTTTTTTAAAAACTTAAACCTATTTAGGGTTGGTTGCACTTATATGCATAATAAGCGCCTTTCTTAGGAAAATAAAATCGAAATAACTGCCAGCACCTAAGTGGCGCCTATTTCTCTCCAAAAAATAATTTTCTACCGATTGTGCATGGCTGTTTTCTAGTCGTGCCCATCTATCGCGAGTTCTTGCCATACAAATTTGCAGATCATAGAAGCGCAAATATGTGTTTCAAAATTATAAAGAACCGTTGTGATATTTGACATCATGAATGCATTACTTAGTAAGGTCACTCACTTCAAATTTTTTCATTCTTCATCTGCTGTAAAAAATTGAGCTCCTCACATAAGTGATAACCGACAAACAGTAAGATATAAATTTCACAAAGCGAACGTCTAAAACAAAAACAAAAAACACTGAATGTCATAGAATGTTCTTTATGTCCAACATGAGCAAAGTATTAAAACTCTTGATTTATTTGAGCAGCATCCTTCATTTTCTAATTTTTTCTAATTCATAAAAAAGACAAATTTTTCTCTATTCTTCGTTATGAAAATTATGTGTTATTTTGTAAGTCATGAACCAACAATGACGATGATTTAATTACCTGTCTAGCGACAATTAACCACTCAACGTGTCTTGTCTTAAATATTTTCCTTTCGTTTGTCGTATCCATAAATGTTACTACTGAACTTATCACGTCTTTGTGGGGAGAGTTATTCTATTTGTTGCTAGTTAGAGTTTTTACCGCTAAATGCTGTATTCATTGGTACTCATTGGTACTCAAGAGTTGGCAAATTTTCCTTGAAGTTTTGGTAGAAATTTTGACATTGCTCTTGGAGAAAAAATATGTCATATTTCAGTCTGACACAGTTGGATCCGATCATTACAATTTTACAATCGTTAGTGCAGGCTATACAAATTTGGTTGTGTACTACTCTGAAATAGAATAATATCATATTATACGCCATGGAATTGTGTTCTTCATTGCGCTGTTTTTCTCGAGAGAAAGAACATTATCAGTTCTCCAAAGACTTTAACTTCCAATGCCTTTTAATACAAGAGATTAAATAATTTTACCAGTAACCTCTGAAATCCAGATAATTCCTGTGAGTATGTTTTTGAATTTTTATCGAGAGCTCTCAGTTTTGGTCATAGGAAGGCCAACGACAGAATTCCTTCATACTTTACATATACTTTGGGGCTCTATGCTTAATTAGCCCGATAAAAAATTTCGCATGAACTGTGACTTCAAGAAATTGGTGACACCTGAACACTGAATGAAATATATTTATAATAGAGAGATATTCTTGTCTATCCCTAGTCACAATGGCCGATATTTTAGCAAAATCTATTACAGCATTTAAATGAGGTCAATCTACATATTTACACGAATGCTTTTGAAGTGACTTAAATCAACTAAATGCTCGTGGATGAAGGCAACATACCACATTTTTGAAGTACAGTGAATATTCATCATGCCAATCCTTGAACAAGGCATTAGGTTCTTCGTACTTCATGACAGTACTTCGGCTGCTTCATGGACATTGATAAGTCCGTAAGACTTTTAATATACTTTTACGGGAAGTTCATAGGATTCCGTTTACTTGTTCTTCGTCGTATTCATTCCAAATGATTTTTTTTCTTCCGGCAAGTCTGTGTTAATCAATTTAAATTTGTCCTTGAATATGGCCTCGCGAAATTTAAGCTTAAATTTCTTGATCAAGACCAGCCGCTCAGGGAGTTTTGGACGTTCTGTTGTAATTTCTTCGACTGCAGAAAACATGTTTCCAATGTACCAATGTGCTTCTGGCGAATGTGCATGCCGTCTGGGTCGCATACTCGTATTTTACGATAAGAACTTCCGCACAACTCCTCGCAGCGTATTTTTTTAAGAGCTATGTAGTCTAACTAGAGTACTATGGACTCGATATTTCTTAATCATAGTACTTCAGTTAAAAAAAAGCTTCTAAAAGGTATTGGAAACCTTGGAAAATAATTTTATAATTGTTTTCTGTCTCAACTTATTAACTGATATGTACGTGGGTATAAGGTAACTTGGTAACCTCTGGAAAAAATAGTTACGTTGAAATTCACTGTATTCATCTTTTCTGCAATATTTATATTCAATTTCGTAATTATTGACGCAGTATTAAGCAGCATCGGTCTGTGGGCGGCCGTGCTTGTATGAACTTCGTTTGCTTATGCGTTCTGGACATTGTCCTCGGTGATTATTGGCAGTTGAACTGCGGCAGAGTTTATCTGCGTTGCCTGTGTAACGGCCCGAGCCTGGTGTGGAAAGTATTCCGTGGGATGGGCTTGTGAGGCGAGGTCGCGGTGGTTGCGAGGAGATTTGGAGGAGGCCACGTAGCAGCAGGGCTGCGGTACTGAAAAGCACGGTGCTTGCTATAGCACGGCGCAGCTGAGCTGCACGAGGCTTCCTTTGACGGTAAGCGGGTGTGCGAGGTAGCTGGGCGACGTTCTCGCACTCAGAATGATTTTGTTTTCACGCTAAATTGTACAACAATTGTTTTGCAATGATTTTACTAGAAGCATGCACAAACTTGCGCATGGTACCAAAGTAACTGGGTTGTACGATTCGACATAGCTTTAAAATGAAGGTAATTGCAAAAACTATCGATTTGAGAGATATTTTTGTTAAAAACGAACGTTTCGACCCCTATCCACGTAGCAACAAATTATCAGGCCAATATTGGATTGATAATTATTTATTGACCCGATATTGGAATCTTGGATTACAATAATAGGCTAATAACAAGACAGTATCGAAAAAAGATATACTTATTTATGATATCAACTTGTTATTGGGACAATGTAGTAAATAGTTTTATTTCTAATATTAAACTAACGGTGTGTATTATTATGTATGATATTCATATAAGTGGAAACTATCTCATAATGATAAAAATCACGCAGTATAATAAAATTTGTTAAAATAAAAATTATCATTGCCCAAACATTGGGTTGATTTCGTACGCCAATAATACGGAGTAATTTCTATAAAATGTACCAATTAAGTTAATGAATTGTGATTTCAGTTATTAATGAGTGCAGATATATATGACAGATTTCAAGAAATGTGAATACGTTACAATAATATGTATATTCAGAATTA
>JACJUY010007235.1:26725-45278 GCA_014220935.1 Platorchestia sp. MABIK
ATTTCTAATATTAAACTAACGGTGAATATATGTATGAAATTCATATAAGTGGAAACTATCTCATAATGATTAAAAATCTTGCAGTTTAATAAAATTTGTTAGAACAAAAAATTATTATTGACCAAACATTGGGTTGATTTCGCACCCCAATAATACGGAGTAATTTGTATAAAATGTACCAATTTAAACAATAATGAATAGTTATTTCAGTCATTAATGAGTGCAGATATATTAATTTTGACAGAGATCAAGAAATGTGAATACGTTACAATAATATGTATATTCAGAATTACTGGAATTACAGGTTCATAGTTCTTGTTTTTTCAGTCGTCCAATGAGTTTCGAAGGTCTAGTTTTTTGAAAAAAATGCCAAAATTGTTTGTCATATGTTACTACAGCAATAAATGTCTATATATTGAACAATTACGCATACTTTACGGGATTAAATTGCAAGTACAGGTTGCCCGTTCACCTTGTATTTTTCTAAGGAACACCTTGTAGTGACATACCTTAGTTACCCCTCAAACCTCAATTTTGGTCTATTTATGTTCAGTAATTATGATATACCCCAATGTAAATTTTATCAAGCATAATATCCATCTTCCCCTCTACGGGTCACCAATACTTAATGGGGTGGGAAGTATAAGTAAGGCCATCGCAAAACGAAACCTAATGGCTGAAGCAGCATCACCTGGTCTTATAACTTCGATATCAAGTCCATAGTGACTGAATAATTAGCTCAGCTGATGTTGGGTTATTGAAAATATCGGGACAATTTTGTTTTACCAAAATCAACCTTATAACAGGAATAGAGTCCTAAGCCAATGTCATTGTACGGTGAAGATTAGTGCAGTTTATTGCAGATTAATGAAATTTTTCGCTCGTGGTCGGTGAAGATCTTTGCAGAAACTCGATGCCGATCTATACTTCAAAAGCGGACATAGACTGCACTAATTCTGCACTAAATACGCACTGAATGCAGATACTCCTGCGAAGATCTTCCATGATCTGCAAATAATGTCTGCAATAAACTGCAATAATCTTCACCGAACGGTGAAGACATTTCTGATTGGGAGCTCAAATTCGATCAACAGTTTATTCGATGTTAAAATGCTCTACGACGAGGCTTGGGTAGACGTGAGTTCAACAATTATTTTTTGGATTACGTTTGTCTGGTTATTCTCAAACGTCTCTACCAACAAGTAATATTTTTGGGAGATACATGGAATCTTATAACCGTGTTGTGGTAATAGGCTTAGCTGAGTACTTAATCCTTCCACATTTTTTGAAAACAAGATTCGACAACAGATCTATTTCCCTCTTTGCAGTGATGGTGCTGCTGATCTGCTTTCGCTGTTCAAGATAACAAACGCGACTGTGGCAGAACTCTGCACAAATTAGACGATACCTATATTGATAAGTACTAATTCAGCTCCTCTACAAGTAGACGCTTACTCAAATAACCTATAAGCCCTCTTATGGTGAAATTGTGGAAAGTATTTAACCCACCTCAAACATTAATTTTACCATTACATGGAAAACGATGACGGCTCAATGAATCAGGCTTCCGGAAACAACCTTAACAAAGCTAATTTTCTTTCAGTGTTCTTTCTATTGACCTGAGTTTTAAGATAGATTTGTTAGCAGAAGTTTTTTTTTATAAATTTCATGCCTCAACACTCGGTATCATTGAAAGGAAAAAACTTGGATGATACGCAGTAGAACAGACCTCGCGAGATTACGCAACTTCAGGAAGGAAATGAAACTTGAACTTGACATTCGATTTTTATTTTATTGCTTTAAAATACCTAATTTATTTATTTTTCACAGAAAACTAATAACGTAACTAATATGTGGCTACTAATTTAAACGTTAACAATAATGGTTAAGAAGAAATTCCATCAGCACGTGAAAGAAAAAACCTCACTTACATATGTAAAACATACAGTTCATAAATTAACGAAGGTTGCAAAAGTTAACTGATAATATACACATGTGAAAGGAACTATACACATCTATGAGCGTCGGTTTGCCCATTGGAATAAATAATGATTTTAAAATGCATGCATCAGTGGCACTCAACCCCTGCCTTAAAATCGAGATAAGTTTCACAGGTGATTTTTAATTTGCTTTCCAAACATGAGTACGGACGATGGAATGTGGAGCTGTCCTATAGTATTGCATTTGTACGATGGCCGACAATCCTGTGCTCTACGATCCTCTGTCTCACTCAGTGTACGGCCGGAGCAGGCAACGTACTTTGATACATGTTGTTTACACTAACATTCAAAAACGATTGAGGATCGCATAGAAACAGAAAGTCATTAAAATTGAAAAGTGATTTAATACTGAACTTATTGACTAAAATTGTGCTAGAGGAAGCAAAAATTGAAGTATCTGTACACCAAAGCATTCTGTTCATCTGTAAGGGATTCGGAGTGAGTATCGATAAATGTAAGTTTTGTATAATTTTTTTGTCAGGACACTGATGTTATGAATAATCCGGAATCTTTTGAACGAGAACACTGTATTAACTGAGAATCATTAGAAGTTAGCTGGTAGCCATTGTAAATAAAACGATTTCGATGATTTTGAATTCTCAATACATCAAGGTATTATTAAAAAGTCGAATGCGAAAAGTTCAGAGGAGACAATGCGGTTGATTTCCTTGAAGTTGAAATAATTATTGATCGATATAGAATTATTGTATTTTGAAGACTATACATAAACGTGTGACCAATGATTTTGGGAAAAGTAATTTTTCTTTTTCTCGTTAAACTAAGATGTAGCTTGCGTAGATTTAAATTGGTTGCTTCCGGAAAACATTATAATGGACAAATGAAAACAAAAATTGCGCACAAATAATTTTTAATAACCTGCAAAACTAAAAAGTAATTACTATTTAATAAATTATTTGAGTAAAACTAAATTATTAAAATTTGCAATGTTGACCACGCCTTTTTAAAACTGTTTTGATGCGCTTTAGCATGCTGTTTACTTATTTTTCAAAGATATTTTGATCAAAGAACCTCCACTCTTCTTCAATTAAGGCTCCAAGTAGCGCTAAATTAGTTGGCTTCTTCTTGTTTTACTCGAATTTTGATGAACGACCATAAGTGTTCCATCGGATTCAGATCAGCAGAATTTTCAGGCCAAGGACCCAAAATCTTCACTTCATTGTCATCATCTTTTAACTCTTGCATTGGGACAAGGAGGGCCAACATGTTGGTAAACCACCTCTTTTGTCGGGAAACTGACCAGCTATCGTTGGAAGGAGATGATATTTTAAGACTTTCATGCACTAGCCCGAATTTACTGGTGTTTTGAGTAAAATCTTCAGTGCTCTAGTTCCCTTATCTGAAAAGTAACCCCAGACGTGAAGAGTGGCAGGATGCTTCACCGTTGAAACGACACACTTGTCAAATCTCTAGCCATTGCTTCGCCGCACGAGGCTTTTTCCGAAGGTGTCCAAAAAGGAGGGGCGGAGATTCATCGGAGAAAATGACTCATCTCCATTGTTCAGCATTCCAATGTTGGTTCTTCACGTTAAAATTGAGCCGGGCTTTAATGTTCTTCGCCGTCAAAAGAGGTTTTTTCGCAGCTCTCCATGAAACAAGTCCGTTGTCCCAGAGTCGACGTCGAACAGTTCGCGCTGAGGCATGGACGCCATCCCTTCTCATTCTAGTGCAAGCTCTGAACTGCTGGCAGTCCTTTCCCGTAACGAGTGCCCTAAAGCCCTGTCTTGACGAACCGACTACAATATTTTCCTGCCAATGGCTGTCTTCGCCACTAAATATATTTTGTCTCGATGGATTGTTTTATAAGTCTGCAGACAGTTTACGATGATGCAAGTTGCTTGGCAACGATTTCCTTTTTTGATAGACCACTCTCATAGAGAAGAATGATGATTTTCCTAGTATCTTCCGAAATCACCAAGATTTTGAATCTGGTAAAGAAAACATTTTTAAAAATGAAAAAACAAAAAAGTTGAATAAAATATTTAAAAAATAAACATGTCACTCACCTTGCAAACCATTTTTTCATCAGTTCCAATAACCGCATATGAGCTTTTAAAAGCAATATTGGTCAATTTTAAGAAAATTCACAAATGTTTTTTTTAACCACGCGTATAAATAATACTGTAACATTGTCGGGCTTGAAGATTAGGCATAAGTATATTTTGAAATTAAGCCCCCGAATTAAAAAAAAAGTTCTCAAAATAATTAGCCACACCTGTACACACGACACCTCTTTTCTTTTTCCCCAAAGGTTCTCTAGTCACTCTTTGTTACCTGCGTTGGTGCATGTACTTCATATCTTTTACACGTGAATCATGTATGCTTCTATTTTCGGGTGATGATGGATTGTATCTCGAAGAGTTATGCTTAGGGCTTATTCTCTCATGATATTTCCATATGTGGCTCATGACAGTCGTGAAAATTTTTATAGCAAATCTACTTACCAGATAAGAAAATAATAGAGAGGAATAAGGCATTGATACGTAACATTTTATATTAGAGGCTTTACAGTTAAAGATGAACGTTTCTACGCAACAATTGTGAAGACATTCTCAAAAATTCCTCTAAAAAAAATTTATCATTCAAAACAACGATGGTAAATGACATGTAAAAGTAAATAAAACTAAATCAATCACTAAACTATTTGCAAAGGAAAGGCGGATCGGGAGTCATTTAAAAAAGGCTTCAGTTGTAAAATGTAAAGAGATTCCATAATGCGCAAATCAACGGGGTTTGAAGCAGCGGCTAAGATATCAAAATCGTCTAATTTTATGGTAAGATTACATCTTTCAGCATGGGTTCGTATGGCTGAGTGAGAAGGAACAGCAAGAGGACGGTTCGTGCCATTCTGCCGACATGCTCTGCAACGCGAATATGCAAGGCTCTAGAGATAGAACCCACATACTCCGACGCACACTGTGAGCAACTGTGTTGATAAATTACTGAAGAGAGCAAACCATTTGGAAGATTATCTTTGTAATTAAAGAAGGAACCAATTTGATATTTATTAAAAAGTTAACATGAGAAAAATATTGGGAAAGAAGTACGAGTACATACAATTCTTTCTTCACTTTTTCCGATTGCTGACCGAAAAAAGGGAACCGACAAAACAAATCTTTCTTTCCTACAGTAGCAACAGTAGATGTTTGGTAGTACATTCGATTGAAAAAATTCCTCAGGATTCCCTCAAAAGTTGCATTTCAGCCAATGATTCAAACCCCGTTGATCTGGGTATTATGGAATCGCTCTATATTTTACAACGGAAGCCTGTTTTGAATGACTACCAATCCACTTTTCCTTTGCAAATAGTTTAGCGATTTTATGTAGTTTTAGTTACTTTTACATTTACTCTCGATGTTTTCAATCATTGATTTTCAGAGCAATTGTTGAGAATGACTCATTGAGTCGAAATGTTCATTTTTAAATTGTGTAGCTTTCATTTTAAATTGTTACGTATCTAAGCGTTATTCCTCGCTGTTATTTTCGAGGTTAAATTTGTAAAAATGCACACTGACATGTGCTTCCATATTTACTAGATTTTTTTATTCAAAAATTCTTCAATGAAGAGATTTGAAAAAATGTATTACAGAATGATCTCCGTAAAATTCTTTTCAAAGTTTACCTGTGCAGTGAATCAATAATAATGATACTGATTTCGAGAAAATTCAAGATTATTTATGTAACTGAATTTTAACCAGATCGAGACAGATGGGTAGTCCGAGTTGCTGTTTTAATTAGAACGAGTAATATTTTTCTAACACGGATAAAATTAACAGTGAGAATCATGGATAAAGGTTGTTAATTTGAATAAATTATAAATCTGCTAGAAGAATAATGAAAATTGATGTGCTGAACTTCACCGAACCTGCAGCAGTTCAAAGTTTTCTTCAATAAATCAAAAAAATTACCGAGGTTCAAGCGGCTGGCAGCATGAGCGATTGCAGAGCCGAGGCGGCGTAGAATCCAAGGGCTCCAGAAAAGGTGATGGCTGGGATGCTAGAAGGGACTATGGAGCTTTTGCTGTCAAGGAACTGCAATATTTCTTACCAAAGGAATGTCATATTGAATTCACTATAATGTCCTTCTCTGCTAAATCTTTGCTCGGTCAAGATAGACGATTTATAAGATATATGTCTGTGCTCACGGGAAGATAGCGTTCGCCTGTACTAAAAGAATATAACTTTACAAGTGATCGCTGTTGGTAATACGCTCATGAATCATTTGGCTTCAGCACGATACGTCATGGACACAACTGCATAATTATCATTAATTAAGTGAAAAAAAGAAAGTTCCTATTTGATTAGTCATAATCCATTAGAGTAAATCAGTACAAACCAAATAACATTTCGATTGTTGTGGCCATCTTCAAGTTTTGAAAAAATAATCGAAATATAGATGAAATACAATAAAATAACATAATGAAATGTATTGTAAAAAGAAAGAATTGTACTTATCTATATAGAAAAGAATGCGATGAATAAATTGATAGCAAGAGGAATTCTCGGAGTCGAATAGAACACCCCTGAGTGTTAAAATGATCGACGATTTGAAAAAAAGGAATGGGACAAAATTGATGAGATGGATTTAAAATCCTCCATTTCAACATAAAATGACACTTCTGAAAAATTTTTTTATAGCCGTGCCTCACACGCTAAGTTTGGATTTAAGCGGGCCAAGATAACGTAAATAATCCTGTTACATTCACAAAATGTCTCGCTCAAAATATATAAAATAAACTTCGAAACTGATAGTCGCTGAACAAAAAATGTTTTCTTTCTTCATTTCACTATAAGTTATGGCTATTCAACATTGAATGGAGTAAATATACCTTACTACAAATCTGAACTGAAAACAAAACAATGCTGAACCTCCAGATTTTCCCACATTCGTTTGTGTCAAATTATGTTTTCTCACGTACGATTCCATGCCGTCATTTGAATTCACCTCAAACGATAAATAACATTGTTCATGAAATTTAATAAAATATCAGTAATTGCCATCACACGCCTCCGCTCAAATTAACATTTTCCACAGAACGTGTTCCAGAAGCGGGTGTGCGGATGTCTCAAATCTAAGTGGGGGAGAGACGTGCATGAATGTGCATCCGAGGGAAATTAAGTTCATTTGAGAAAAAAAACACGTGCCATTTGTGAAGGCGATTTTGTGAGACGACAAGGTGCTCCAAGGAATGTGAACAGCAGTTATGTGTAGGCATTGAAATCTAGTCCGTACCAATTTCAGCCAGATTCAGTGAATTTCGAATGACGCATTTATTTGTTGAATAAATGAGATGTTTAAAACCAAAATGTTGAGCGACTATACCATGCTTGCAACATAGCAACAACATGCTCGAATTTGTCTAGCAGCTCCACCGAGAAGTCCCAACAGCCTTACCGCGCTTTTGCGCCAAAACTGGATGACAAACTTGTTCCTAAATTACATTGAATTTGCGAATTTACTGAATAGGTTGAAACCGGATAGAGACGAAAAATTTTACGTGTTTTTTTGGGGGTGCTTTGAAATATTGTTCAAAATTCCGGAGATTATTTTGTATGGAATTACATTTCAGTTGGGGTTTGGTATACCTCTTCTTTTAGATGTCTTTATCAATTGTTTTTTCTAACTTCATTTGAGGAAGTGTATTGAGCCTGGAGTCAAAGCTGTATGAACAGCATTCCACAGTCTTTCCTCCTTTTTCCCTCTCAACTTGTGGATTAATCCTCGGGATTCTATCTGCCTTTACTCTGTTAGAATCTGCGTTTAGTTCAGTTTGAGTGTAGCTGTCATGAGGCCGTAATGATGAAGGTATAAGGATTAGGATCATGGTCATAAGAATTAGTGGTACCCAGAGCAATTTTTCTAATTTTACATTCTACCGCCAAATACGTCAAGATGGGTTACTGTACAACAACTTTCTGAAGCACATGGCTTGTGCCAAATCGCAAAACTCTAGGGCTGCCTTTGTTTCGTTGGGATGCGAACGCTTACTATGTTGGATGGCTGGGGTCGCTTATCCTACTGACCGACATGCATGGGTGTGATGTCATTGATTTTAGAGACCTCTTCTCAGTTGGTTCCTTGTTGTTGTGTCGTTACTTTAAAGCACAACTTGAAGTTCATTTAGAAGTAGTAGGAACTACGTATCAGAATCCGTAAACTTCTACGGAGCAAGGGAATGTACACGCACAGCAAGGCTAGAAAAAATGTACTGATTCCATCGGTGACAGATCTTCCTTAAAACAAGTCGTGCCCGGAAGTCAAACAAAGACTTGCCGGTGCTCGTAAAGTTCGTAAAGGCAAGACACCATAAAGGACTTCCGTCGGTCAGAGTTCCGACCGTTTATGGCTCTTCCGGCTCCGAGACATGCGAAACCCAGCGAGACAAAGACAACCGGCTGTGCTCACTTCACCCGGCACATCCCGAGATATAACACTTGTCTTGTACTGACAGATACACTTGATATTGTCAACGTTGTTGCCGCTCCATCATGCAGTACTTTTGATCGCTGTGTTATCGACTCAGAGCACACATTGTGGCATTGTTCAATTCCTTTGGAGTGATTTCTTGTCATTCATTCTACACGGGTCTCTTACACTTATTTCTGACGTATCAAAGTTTGTTCCGACTGTTCTGTTGAGAGTTAGATTTCTCGATAAACCTTAGTTTGACAATGACTGCCATGTAGCCTACGACGCCAAGCCTACGGAGTTTGACCCTATTTTAGGACTTGTATCTGTTGAGACGCCTATTCGCACACTCGAGCAGATAGTCATGTCAACTTTACTTGTTTGCATTTTACATATGTAACAAGAAAATTGCTTGTTCTTTTCAGACTGATGATTATGTTTGTAACATTGAAACGTTACATTTTATGAACTAGCGTTTGTGAAGCACTTTATTGCCTAAAGAGTTTTACTAAAATGATTGTGAATTCGTGAAATTTTTATAACGGCATGAACTTCAACAGTTTTGAAAGGCCGAGAAATTGGAGATAATCAGTTCATTGTTGGAAAGGAAATTTGCTTTCTAAGGAGCACGAATCAAAGATTAAAATTAATTTTGGGTAAATTAGATTGCTTAGCATATTTACTTGCGCCTACATTGACTTTATTTGTAGATCATAAAGATGATCAGGTCTATAAAGAAATTTTTCAGAGAAGCAAAATAGACCCTACATTAGTCAATTAGTGATTTGTTTAAGGGTTTAACATTTGTACTACAAATTGTCTCTTTAGTGCAGACATGTGATTGAAACTGAGAATGAATGCCAAAGAATATGTCAATACAATTAGTATAATTTATGGCTTGCGATGGTATGAGGTGTGGAAAAAATGAAAATGCAAAAGATAATGTTCTAGTCCTCAATTTTTAGATACGAGGGGAAGCATATGCGAGAGTGGAGTCATTTCCAATTTTGTACGGTTAGCATGCCGAAGATTTGAGTGAAAGTAGAAATAAGTTGCGCGTGTTTGCTATTTGTACATATGTGAGAAGATGTTTCACTAGTTGACTAAAATTTCAGGTGCATAAATGGATGCATGAATATTTTGTATTTTTCTGTTTGTGATTATTTGTAACGACGGATCTCTGACGCATCTGTGATATTCTTGAATATACGAATCAAATGTATGATCTCTGTTCTGGTATCTAAAATAGAATTTTTTGATTACAGATGGCATCAACATTTTATCCTTGTGCTCTCTTTATTCACTAGTTATAGCACTGACAAAAGAAATGTGAGCAAAGATGCTTTCCGCTCAATAAAAAGGAATATGTTAGCACTTGGCATACTCTTATGTAATTTTTCATGGCTTTTTTGATTTTGTGAGCGTTTTTGAATTCCGTCATGATTTTTTTCAAGTGTTTTTAGAATTTTTTTGGGGAGTTCTTTGTGTAATTCTCAACGTGAAAAAAAGTTTATTATTTAGCTCTGCTACAAAATCTCTTTCTGGAGATTTATGCCCTATATACCCAGTATTTTCCTAACATTCTCTCAAAAATCCAGTATAAATAGAAATATTGCATCTCTCATATGAGAAAACATCCTATTTTTAGATATATTTTAATTATTACCACGGTTTTCGTTACTTCATTGCATGAGAAAGCGTTTCTGTTATGTTTGATTTCATTTCATAAATTTTTTGCAACGGACTTTTTTCCTACTCCTAAAATTAATAACTCCTACTCATCTTTATTTTCAGCAACCTATGGCATCTTGAGAGCTAGTAAATTTTTTACTACTAGGTTGCCCCAAAACTTCTGTTACCGAAAAAAGTATATGACATTCATATGAATAGTTTTACATTTTAACATTCTGCTTAGCTTATGATATGATAAAATACTCATCACAATCACTAAGTATCACAATCAGTTAAAAGTTTTCCTTGTAATAGAATTTGAGAGGCACCCTAATACTAGGACCATAAATACTATAGGACTGCAGCACATCAACATATAAAAAATTGTGTATAAATACAACTGGGTGAAAGTTAGTAGATTATTACTTAGAGACTATTCACTCATAGATCGAGTGGTTTCACCAGAGTTCCGTGCTCTTATGAAATAGCTATACGGTAATGAATTTATAAAACCTAAGTCTTCTCTATGATCACCTAAATCATCTTTTTCTGGAATGCGAGAAATACAAAATAGACCTCAGATGGCCGTTCAGCTGCTTATATCATTTAGAACGTTACCGATTAACGAAAAGAAGATTGAAGAGGAACAAATTGCTTTTTCATGGAAGAAGGAATCGTAGCATATGAATGCGTTGTTTGGTGCCAGCGCCGTCCTTGTGATTTGTATAAATATTTAACTGCACGATCACTAAAATCTGGCTTTAATTGTTTTTTGTGCATTCAATGTCTATCACAACATTAGCAATTAGATGAGAATCTTTAACTTGAAACATTACCCAAGAAAATGTTGTCCATGACCATTCTAAAGAAAATTAAGTGGCCTCGAAAGGGCATTAGTTTTCAACAAGATGTGTGGATATACGAGTGCAAATTACTTACCAGAATAAGTCAGACTTTTTCGAGCTCAAATGAAGAAATTGTTTTTCGAGAACTCCTAATATTGTCTTGTATAATCAGCCTGGAGGTGTGTTTATGAATAATTTAATCATAAATATATCTCTAAAACACGCAACAACGAGCGGTGAAGGCTGCCGTGATTCCTTTAATACTGAAATGCCATAATATGGAATTTACTACTGTTATAGGTAATTCTGTCATTTAAATTAAGTCCGTAATCTTATTGAAGAAAATTCAAACAAAATATGGCATCTTGGGGGGACGTGTTTTGCTGTTTCAAGCGGCTTCCACGACATACAGAACGACGCCAGTCACAAATACAAAAGAGCATGCAGGTTCCCATGCAAAATTGATTGTGTAGTAGATATCAAAAGTTTACTGATGATTTCCTTAATAAGTGCACTTTGTGACAGCCCCTCCTTAAAAAAAGTTTCAACATTTCCCTCGAAATATTGGGTAATGAGAGATTTATCGTTGAATTGTAAATCTTCTGCTTCACCATTGTAGCAATAAATGCAAATTGAGTGGGTATGTATTCACTGTTTTAGCACAATTAGGCCTCTGAACATTAATTTACAATTGATATTTTCAGATGATGCTGTGTATGGGCATCATGTCCGTGTGAAGTGCGTCTTGATGTTTTGCATGGCATCATATCGGACCACTCAAATTTTTCTGCTCACAGAGTGGAAATCTATGCAGTTTAATTCTTGGATCAACAGTGCCATTACTCTGCATGCGCTATTTCTGCATGATTTGCTCAGGTGAGTGGATACTATTAACGCTTTTGCATTTTCATTTATGTTGCCATCTATTTATATGACATTAAAACTTCTGTTTTGTTCCGCTATACCAGTCATTTTGGACGATAATACACTGGAGTTTGAGTACTTAAAGAAATGCAAAGCATAATTTCAGTCTTAGTTTCATATTTTAGAGTTTTTCTCACACTCAGAATGTAGGATTGGGGCTAAAAAACAAATTTCATCGTCGAAGAGCTCCAGAGAAAACTGCCAAATGCTATAGCGATCATCATCATGAATAAAGAGCGAGAAATTAACTAAGAATAGCCGTACAGATCATCTGTTGCTCCAAGTTACTGCCCCCTGAACAAATCAAGTAGAAGCTTTAAGTGTGACTAGTCGGAAGATTGTGTAACTTCTGAGAGTGTGGGCAAAACCTGACTCAGACAGGGATATTCTGGGTAAAACAGACAGGGGATATATATGTGGGGTTAAATAGACGGGATATGTATCGTAAAACAGACGGAATATGTGAGGTGAAAATGACAGGAAATGTGAAATTAAACACACAGGACATACAGTATTGAGGTAAAATAAACTGGGGATATGTGGGGTAAAACAGACGGGGGCATTTATGGGCACAACATATATAGTAGGCATGTGAGAAACACACATGGAGGACATGTGGGCAAAAAACATGGGGAACATACGGTAAAAACACATAGAAAGCATGCGGGCAAAACACATGGAGGACATGTGGGCAAAACACGTTGGGAACATTTGGGCAAAACACGTTGGGAACATTTGGGCAAAGCCTGGGTTACCCAGTGGTTTACCCAGAAAATACCCATGTAAAGCCCACCTGGGCATTTTTTCCAAAAAACCACATAGGCCCCACATGGGCAAACCACATTGGCCCCACATGGGGCCCAGGACAGATTCTACTTGGGAAGATCTGTTGTAGGGTTCCACAGGGCTCCATTCTGGTGCCTCTATTTTTTCTGACTTATATTAATGAAATGCGCAATTACAGCGAAAATCTTAACTTTATTCACTTTGCGGATGACACAACTGTGTTTGCAGCGGGTCCGGAGCCAGAACCATTGTGTGAATTAGTAGATAACCAACTAATAGCGATTGATAAATGGTTGTGTTGTTATAGATTGTCCTTGAACATTGATAAAACTTGGTATCTGGTATTTTCTAACAGGGATAAGTCCATGGTTCGACAGATTTGTATTCGTGATGTACCGGTAGCACTGTCCAGGGAATGTAAATTCTTAAGAGTAGTTCTTGATCACAGACCTAGCTTTGTAAACCACATCGGAGAGGTTTGTAATAAAATAGGCAGATCTATTGGCGTACTACGGAAACTGTTGCATATTATCTTGCCTCGTGTTCTGAGGATGTTATATTTCTCATTGGTGTACCCACACTCGATATATGGCATTGTGGTGTGGGGTTGTTCGAGTCGGGCCCTTCAGGGGGATACAATTAATGTATCGATGGGAATTTGCGCTCTCAGGGGGACAACGTGAGGGCCCGAGCTGAGAGTTAGGTAGGCTTTCGTTTTCGTTGAAATCAAATGTTTTTGTGGTGTTAAGGACCACCATTTTTCGGTTCACTGCTGTCCTGTTTTTCAGCACCTACTATTTTTTTCTTCAACTTTGGTCTTGTTTCATAATCTTCTTTCACAATTTACAGTTTCTATGCCTTTCTGCGTAGAATTCCGCATTTCCTTAACTCCATACTGCATGGTGCCTTCCTCCTTCCTCTCTTTGGATCGCATTTGTTGCTGCGAGTATGGAGGCTAAAACTAAGAACTAATCTAATCTAATCTGCTCTAGTCGGACACAGTTGTCTGAGCACCGACGGCTATAGGATCAAGCAATTAAGGTTTTGTCACCTGGATATATATACAAATCAATGAGGTGTACCGCAGGGCCAGAATTCTCACCGTTGAACAAATTCACGAGTATTTTCTGTTCGTAACCTTCTTCAAGTACTACAGGGAGGATAGAACGAGCTACCTTGCGTTAAAACTCTCTGAGCTGGAAGTGCGTCACTGTCATTACAAGCGATTTAATTTAATTAATTAAAGGTGACCGCAACTTGAATATTCCCAAATTCTCTCTCAATGTAAGCTCAAAATCTTTTTTCTATCAGTCGGTTAAATATTGGAATAGCCTGCTTTCTGTCTTAAATCTTTAAATAGTTTGGACGAGTTCAAGCGTGGTCTGAAGTCGAGGTTGTTCAGTGGCTAGAAATTAAAATTTCTTCACCTGCATTGCTCGCATTATCACTCCCCCAGTGTTCGTCTCTGGCGGCTCTACGGAACGTTTCGGTTCAACTTGGAACAGCTCGGCCCGTATCGCGTATGTTCATGGTTCTCTTTGTTCATTTGTCACGGTAGTGTAATCGCTGTAAATTGTATACGTGTTTAGGTGACGCAGGCCTCGCATATAAAACCTATGTAATTCATGCTTTCTATTTATGCTTCGGACAATCTCTGTAGTCATGGGCTTTTAATGCGTTTACGGGAAAATTTTTTGACCTAATTGAACATGCTTCATCATACACGTCAAACACACACTGATGAAATCGACTACACTCATCGTGGACATCGCCATTGAGATCTAAAGATTACGCATTGCAGAACGTAGTGGCAGCAGAACTTTAGCGAGTTAGATTGGCAACAGAAAGGTCTTTAAACTGGACATGTACATCAGAGAGCTTGGGCAAAGTAGTCTGCAACAATTTTAAAATAGGATAATGATCCGAAACATCAACCGTGAAAACCCCCGCAGCGTGTGCAGTCATGACATTCGTCCATTTTTGGTCAAGTTATGTAGCAGTGTCAGCAGTGACACGAGTAGGCAGGGAAATCACAGGAAAGTACGACAGAGATCGCAATGAGGCAGTAAATAAATCTGTTCTGCTTCCCACCGCCGCGCATAAATCGAAATTGAAATCTCCTAATATGAAAGTAGGGGTCTGAGCCTCAATGGAATTTATTAAATCGAAGAATCCATCATTGAAACCAGGTGAAACCAGGAATTTGAAGGGTGCCTGGGGATTCCAATCACTTTGTGGATTTTTCCCTGAAAGTCAATACCCACAGCACAAGATTCAAAATCATCTGAATATCGTGTTGAGGCGACAAGCGAGCTACTTTTGTAAGATGAGTTCACCAATACACTGACCCCATCACCAGGACGGCCTACTCTGACCGAGTGGTAGGCGACATGGCCCGGCACTTCGCACCTGAGAGTAACGTCACTCAACTAGGTCTCGGTCAACACTATTACATCAAAATTTACTGATAGCTGGTCTGAAAATTTTTAAATTCATCGAAATTTCTGTCGCATGATCTTATGTTTATGTGAATTAATTTCAACCCTAAAAGTTGATTCTCAAACTTACTGTTTAAGGATTCTACATCATAAAATTCAGAAACATAGGGAAGAGAGGAGAGCTCAAAGTCAGTGACAATCTCACCTAACTGCTCATCCATTTACTTTATTTTTTTTACTCCTACCTTTCAGAACACGAGACTGAGATTTCTTGAGTTTTTCAAAGTCAGCAGATTTTAATTCAACCATCTTGCTCTCAATTAAATTGGTTGAAAGCTTACACAGATCAAGAATATAAAATTCATTCGCAAAACAATCCTTCTGGTCAACAATCACGACACAACTCTGTTTGGCTGCCAAGAGCAA
Source organism: Platorchestia sp. MABIK (assembly GCA_014220935.1). NCBI lineage: Eukaryota > Metazoa > Arthropoda > Malacostraca > Amphipoda > Talitridae > Platorchestia > Platorchestia sp. MABIK. The sequence goes on from JACJUY010007235.1 coordinate 42,242, forward strand.
ATTCTCACCAGCTATCGAAGCAGTTTCTTTCTTCTTATAAATTTGCAAATCTAGCACAGGAACAGGCGTTTCTTAAGGTGCATCTGGATTGTTTTCGGTGGACAGACTGTCACTTGATAAATTAGAGCAATTTGGGTCTTCAACTTTACTTTGACCGCTGCCCGATGTATCGTTCTTCATGAATGTAGTAAGATTCGGAAGTTCATAACCGGTTAGAACAATCCTCGGAAGCCCGTTCTGAGAAAGCAACTCATTCAAAACTTTTGAGAAGCAGTCAGGATTTTCATCATTCTTTGCCACTGCAAGTACGACGCGACACGCAGATATGGCTACTGATTGACCAGTAGGAAAGGGAGTTGACATTGGCATAGCCGACGCAGCTACAGCAGCAAAAGTTTTATTCTTTCCAGCCACCTTACGTTTTTCTATCACTATCTCTTTCCTCTTCTCACATGCAGCAGACACGGCTGGATGTTAACAACACAGTTCATACATTTCCTCATCGATGAAGTTTAATTTTTCCAGATGTGATCATTCGATGCGCATAATGAGCATACCATGAACTTAGTATCACATGGACATTGCGAGGTGACATGTTGACCGAGAGCGTAACAGCGGTAGCAAGTGGTTATAGGAATAAAATCATCCCGAACAATACTCTCACCAGGGATGAATAAGTTGACTAGCAAGATTCCGTTACGCTTGCACCTATCGATGCCTGGGAAAGCACAAGCTTCCCGGTAGGGGAGTTGGGGAACTTGAAAACTTCGTCCAAGGCAATCCACAAGTTGTTTCTTTAAATTTCCCTCTTTATATCTTCACTGCTGTTCTCGTAAATAAGTCGGTCTAACAGCCTGAGAATTAGAATCCTACTGCATTTCGACTCTGGCGGAACAACCGGTTCGAATTCGTTGCCTTTGTGGGCGGCCATGTTGGCCTCGCTGAACATCCTTTCATTCCCGGTAATAGTGTCACAAACCAACAGGAATCCATCAGATGTTTCCAAAATTTTCAAGATTTTGCTTTTATTCTCGGCACAAATACTGAGCTAGACTTTTTTCAATTTCAACCGTTTTAGAGAAGTGTAAAACTCGAAAAAGTACGATCTCTTTGTTCATATACTTGTACATGACTTTGAAGTAGATTCGTCAGAATCTGGTTAAATTGATTTGTGTATGGTATAATCGTTTTTCTCAACATGCATTGGTGCTTTGATGTATTCCCATGAGCCTCCCCTTCTCAATTAGAGTGGTACTCACATTTTTTATATTTTAGGTTCTACAATCAGCTTCTTTTACCATTACCCTGAACACTGGTTTTTCGCCAAATACATTTTCCTTTTATATTTCCTTCCTCCAATGTTCTTTCAGATATAAAATATAACCACAGAGGCTTAAGTTTTGACCGATTTGAATGAAAATGGATTAACGTATCAGCAAATCTCTTAGCTAGCTTATTTATTATCAGAATTTGCAACAATGAATACAAATTGACTGTATAATGCATTAACACTGACTGCGACGTGCGCCATCGGTGGTACACAGAGGTAATTTTCTAAATGCTGCTGACCGACCAGTAGTCGGAAACTCAATTTTCATAAATACTTAATTAAAGCTAAATGAAGGCACGATCCAGTTCATGTTTGGTATTTTCAAAATAGTTTACTACAATTGACTATAAATTTGAGTTTGGTGTTGAACTTAATGTTTAGTTGCCGTAGTCGAAGGGTTAGTTATTTGTCCATACAATATCGCGAAATAATCATACGAACCAGAACAGAGAACTGTCGCTATTGTTTTTGCTGCCCATTGCCCATGGTAAAATTAAAATCGTGATTAACACAAAGTTTCTCCGGAGGAATAATACTTCTTTTGCTCAAAAAATAATAGTTCATAGAAGAATCAGATATGTAAAATTATACAGATGTGATCCACATGAAATTTCGTTTTATGATACCGTGATAAAGCGTAGACATTTACACAGGAAAAACATTTAGAGTTTAATTCCGTTGTTGAACACTCAAATGAGCAAAGCAATTGGACAGGTCCTGTAATAGAGCGGTGTGCCTGGTTGCCACATGCAAGGAATTTCGCTTAAATCAATGAGCTGGAAAATAAATACATTCATGTTCAAAGAATTGACCATCCTTCGCTCTAAATAGAATGGACTAACGCTTCGCTGGACCGTAAAAATTATGCATTGCAATTTTAGCTGTTACTCGACCGTTGTCCAGGACAGAAATTTTTCAAGGCTTCAGATAGTTCAGTGAATTTAGAAGCTGCAAAGGTTGTGGGTCGTGGATTTTCACATTAATAAATATAGGCTTTCTTCTCAGGAGAAAATGAATTTTAGGATTAGTTTGCGTTCTGATTTGGAGTGTATCCAGTCTAATCCCGAAAAAACGCTAAGATTACAGAAATTATTCAGAAAATGAAATGAACACTGAAAACTTGGTAAATAAAATGAGTAAATATTAAAAGCAAATATTTTACTGCAGCCTAGCCAACATCAAGGAAGGAATACTTCATCCATTTTTATTTCGCCGAGCGACTCTGCTTACCAGCCTAGATATTATAGAATTCTGCACTTCGCTGATAGCATCCGCTGCAACATAACCTGATTAGGGGAAATGTGAAAATAGGGACAGATACTCAACACATTCCTACAGGAAGAAATCATAACGCTAATAATCATGACCATGTTGAATATTTTCTCACGTTCTCAAATCAAATTCTCAAAATATTGCACAAAAAATCGAACAGAAAGATTACATTTGTGAGTCTGAAAATGATCGTTTTCAGGTTCTAAATTAATCCCAGCCTAACTGAAAAAACTTAGTTTCAAAGAGTGAGCAGATGTCATTGTCGAACGTCACAGGATGTTCTACACATTTTCATTCATCATATAACGAAGACACACGTACACCATAATGAAGGCACAGCAGCAAACTTACTTGAATAATTTCGACATGGTAGATGGGCAACTACAAGGCAGACGCGCAGGTTTCTCAAATCCATCAATAACCTGATGTTATGCT
>JACJUY010007236.1:8560-23094 GCA_014220935.1 Platorchestia sp. MABIK
TCTGTTTTAAGATTTGTCATAAGGCGAGGGTTTTTTTGTTTGTTTTTGGAGCCGATGTGTGTTTTTGTTTTCATTGTGTGTCAGGTCCTAGCAATGTTTGTGTAATTGTTGGGTGTCCGGTGTTGGTTTTAACATTTGTCAAATGACGTGGTGTTTAGGTTTTGGTTTTGGAGCCGATGTGTGTTTTTGTTTTTATTGTTCTTCAGCTCCTAGCTCTGTCTTGCGCATTGTATCCTTGCGTTGTTAGGCTGCTTTGCTTATTGTTTGCCTTCATGTTCTACTGCGGTGCTTGTTTGTAGGTGATAATGTTTTGATCTGCGTGTTTTTATTCACTCTATATTTTGACTCTGGTGAACTCTATGTATGTGTCATGAATGGCGGTACTGCAGAGACTTTCGTTCGGCTGATTGAGTACCACATTTATTGAGTACCACATTTATTGGTACCACATTTATTGAGTACCACATTTATTGGTACCACATTTATTGAGAACAACATTTATTGAATGCTATATTTATTGAGTACCACATTTATTGAGTACCACATTTATTGAATGCTATATATATTGAGTACCACATTTATTGAGTACCACATTTATTGAGTACCACATTTATTGAGTACCACATTTATTGAATACCACATTTATTGAGTACCACATATATTGAGTACCACATATATTGAGTACCACATTTATTGAGTACCACATTTATTGAGTGCCACATTTATTGAGTACCGCACTTATTGAGTACCACATTTATCGCTCTCGTATTCGAAAAAACAAAAAATGAAACTTATAAACATTGGATTAGATCGATCCTATTTTAACGATACTTAATCTGAAATTGATTGTTTTTTAAAATCTTCGCAAATTTCCATCACTTTTAACAGCCGTCGGAAAATTAAAGACATGTGTGTGTCGGACCAGATCGACCCATTATTATAGATCCCCAATCTGATTTTTTCAATGAGGATAGATTTTTGTTAATTTTGTTAGAATTGTCAAACGCACATCTTTTTTCTTCACGTCTTTTTTTCTGAGCCCTGCTCCTGCATTGCGACGCATCTCATGAAGGAAGCTTAGATTAGGGGCAGGTTTTATTTTCCTTGAGCGTTCACTTCGTTTTTGTGTCAACATTTTTAAAAATCGCTGTAATTTCAATTGTAATTTCATAATTATTTAATTTCATTTCCTTATTAGTGTGCCGCATTCTCATTTCCCCGCTCCGTAAGAGACTACCTGTGTTTTCAAGTCTGGATTGATAAGCTCATGAGAACGTGTCTTAGGAAGCCTGCACAATTTTACGCCGACACCGCACCATGTTAGTTCGTGCAATGGAACAAATCATCCTGAAGATAAAGTTGACTTAGTTAAAACGACAGATTTTCTTTCCGGAAGATCTAACCCATTTTTTTTTTAATTTTCAAAGAGTTACATTCCAAGACGTACTATATGGGTACTACCTCTAACAACTCTTTTGTTGATCGCTTCACAGGAATTCGGCAGTAAATTGACTTGAATTAACGTTCTTTTTTTGATTATCTTCCAGGGGAACCACGCCGACGGTCGTCTGGCAACAACGGCAACAGCACAAACGGCAACAACGGCCGCCACTCATCTGGCAACAGCAGCACAAACAGCGGAGACTCTCCAAACCCCAACAGTAGCAACAACACTCCCAATCCTGTTGCCAACGGCACCACAAGTCCCACAAACAACAATAACAACAGCTCAACCACGAACAACAACAGCAACAACCACAAATCCTCAGGAATTCTGTCCAACTCCCTCAATGCATCAATAACGAATGCGTCTTCTGCTTCGACCACCTCGACCACTTCCACCACTAATTCCTCGAGCAATGGTAGCACTAGTCCACCGACCGGGGGTGGTGGTGTTAGTACAGGTTCAGGTGGTACCAACCAAGGCTCTTTGAAATGTACCATTTGCACAGAGCGTTTGGAAGACACACATTTCGTCCAGTGTCCGTCTGTGAACCACCATAAGTTCTGCTTTCCATGCTCCAGAGACTCCATAAAGAGACAAGGATCTGGTAGTGAGGTGAGTCTTTATCTTATTACTATTCTTATTGCTATTATTATTATTTTTTAGGTAAGTCTTAATGTTAAGTGCCTTTTGAAAACTCATTTGTTCATTATTGCTATTATTATTATTGAGTCTTAATGTTAAGTGCCTTTTTGAACACTCATTTGTGCAGTTCTATTCAACTCGAATTAGAGTTAGTTTTACAGATTAACTTTGAAAATAGAGAACATTAAATAGATTGTCCCTTCATTTAGTTTTCATTGAATATGTGTGATAATAGAGTTTGTGACTGCTGGTCGGTGAGCAATATTATGAAAATTCTATCAGTGACAACCACCGGCGGCTCACGTCGCAGTCAAAGTGCATCAATTTCATTGCTGGACTTGAGTGTGATTATTGTAATGATGATTATTAGTTGCATGGGTAGGCAGGATACGTAGACGCAAATATCAGCAAAATTTAGATAGGGTACTAATCAATTTAGGCGGAGTATTAAAATCTACAAAAAAAGCGTAAGCAAATACGTATCGAGCTTCACAAATGAATGTAGGTTAATTATTTTCTTGTACGTTATATAAAATTAGTATGCATCGTCCTTTACGAAGACTCGCGCGTTTTTGCGTAGGCTTTAAATAAACGGGTCACTGGAGCAACCGCAGGAGATTCCCTTGCTTCGCATAGCAAACAGAGGTGGAATTTCAACCACGGTATTTATGTTCGATGTTAATACCTGTGATCCAAGAACTGGAGACTGTATAGTGGTTGTTATTTTGAAGTTCTGTTATCGAATTGAGTATATACGTAAAAATGGTTCAGTGAGATTTTGGGAAAGGTTTTCTTGGTTTGTTTATGCTGGTTGCGTGGTTGGAGCAACGTATGTTGTGTAGGTTCTTGTTTTTTCTATGAATTCTGTATGTTGTGCAGAGGCGCTCTCGTGAACATTCCATGAAACATAAAAATTTAAACACTCAGTAAAAAATTTATTGAAAAAATTAACAAGCAAGAATAACTGGCTCACAAAATCGACGATGAATTGATAAAATGAACAAAAACGAATAAAATGTAGTTACCAAGAATACTGACAAAATATTTACAAATACATTTTGGGCATTCACGGACTGCGCAACTACTTAGTTAAATTTTGTATTTTTAATTTTTTAAATGATGAACGTAAATTTCCAGATCGAAAATAATTTCTCGCGTTTCATGGATTTCAGTATATATTTGTAAATTTTCTCAAAAAGGCCATGTTTATGAAATTTCATTTCTTTGCCATTGTCGAGACTAAACGGGCTTTATTCCTGTATACCCGAAAAGAACCATTAGTTCTTAAATAAAATGGCCTGCGTACGACTTCATCTATGTGAAACAAAATTATACAGTGCTCTTTTCCATAACACGTCTCTGTATTTCCTTGATAAATAGTTCACCATTTATGTACAAGTTCCTGTAGAATGCGTGCAAGTGTGTATTACGAACGCAACTGACCTTCAGTTGAATTTGGGCATCGACGGATCAGTAGAATCTGAGATTGATGTATCGATAGTTCCGAGCATGGAGATGTGCTCTGAAATTTTGTTCGAGACTGGAAAAATCGATCAGAAATATAAAAATGTACTTGTGAATTTTAATTCATCGCTTGAAAAATTAATCGGAAATGCAAAAATGTTCTTCGAATTTTGGTTCTGTCCTGGAAAAATCGGTCAGAAATTTAGAAATGTACAATGAATTATGGTTCAGTTCTGGAAAACCGATCAAAAATTTAGAAATGTACAATGAATTTTGGTTCAGTTCTGGAAAACCGATCAAAAATTTAGGAATGTACTATGATTTTTTGTTTAGTCATGGAAAAATCGGTCAGAGACGTATAAATGTACTAGGAATTTTGATTCAGTCCTGGAAAACCGATCAGAAACGTATAAATGTACTAGGAATTTTGATTCAGTCCTGGAAAAACCGATCAGAAACGTATAAATGTACTAGGAATTTTGATTCAGTCCTAGAAAAACCGATCAGAAACGTAAAAATGTACTAGGAATTTTGATTCAGTCCTGGAAAAACCGATCAGAAACGTATAAATGTACTAGGAATTTTGGTTCAGTCCCGGGAAAATCGATCGTAAATCTGCGCATTTAATTCGATTTGAACAAAGTGCGTTCAAAGGAGAGTCAAACCAGTATCTGGCAGGCAACCGAACCAACCGGTTGATTTTATCCTTGTCTTGAAGTTTTCAATGCCAACAAACCAGTCCATGCCTCTGACATTTGAGAAGCAGTTTTGTGCGGTGCACCGGGAACAATTATTGCAAGAAAAAATGCGCTAAAAATAGTCCAGTCGCTCCAACCGGCTGCTTCCTATCAGGGATATCTGATTGGCCTTTTTAGTTGCCAAAATACTCAAATTTAACCTTTTTAAAAATTGAATTTGCTTCCGATCAGGGTTACCAGATTGGCCTTTTTAGGTGCCAAAATACTCAAATTTAGCCTTTTTTAAAATTGAATTTGCTTCCGATCAAGGATACTAGATTGGCTTTTTTAGTTGCCAAAATACTCAAATTAGGTGTTTTTTAAAATCAGGTTTGATCATTTGATGCAGAACATTTCAGTGAGAAGACGGACACTGCCCTGTGTGTCATAAATGAACGGTTTAATTTCCAATTAGATTGGAATTGGCTAGAATGTTTGTGTACGAATAAGGCTTACATGTCACAAAATAGAAACCAGTGGAACTGATGTGCCTGTCTTCCTCCTTACAGGTCTATTTAACCTAGAACTGTGAAGTTTCTAACGATAGCACGTGTCACAAAGACACGGTTTAAGTTTCAATCTATTTGGAATTGGCTTCAGAGTTTTCGTTGGAATACAGTATTACGTAAGTTTCTGTATAAGGCAATGACGTTAAAAATGTTTTTTTATGTACGTCTCTATATAAGTCAATGCGTCTCTATATAAGTGAGTCTCAAAACAGAGCAGTGACGTTAACGGTGTTTTTATACTGCGTCACTATGTAAGTCAATGACGCTGACAGTCCTTTTTACGTGTCACAATACAAGGCAATGACGCTGACAGTCCTTTTTACGCGTCACAATACAAGGTAATGACGCTGACGGACATTTTTTACGTGTCACAATACAATGCCATAACGCTGACAGTTTGTTTTACACGTGTCACAATTCAAGGCAATGACATTGATGGTCCTTTTTCACTCGCGTCACAATGCACATTGACGGTCTTTTTTTACGGACGCTGACGGTCTTTTTTCACGTGTCACAATACAATGCCATGACGCTGACAGTTTTTTTTAAGGGTGACGATTTTTTACAGGTGACACGCTAACAATTTTTTTCCTCCGCAGGTTTACTGCCCGAGTGGGGACCGGTGCCCCCTGGCGGGGTCTACGGTGCCGTGGGCCTTCATGCAAAATGAAATCGCCACAATCTTGGGGTCCCAACTGGCGCCCCCCACAGCACCGCATGACGACCCCAAGGTCAAGAAGGAGAGAGAGTCATAAGGGCCTCCTGCGTCATAAAAGCCAATTTCCATTGAGCTGTTCTTCTACGTCGTGACTCGAGAAAGCCAATTTCTGTTGGTTCTTCTACGTCGTGACTGGAGAAAGCCAATTTCTGTTGGTTCTTCTACGTCGTGGCAAGGGAAAGCCAATTTCCATTGCGCTGTTCATCCACGTCGTGACTGGAGAAAACCAATTTCTGTTGGTTCTTCTACGTCGTGAATGGAGAAAGCCAATTTCCATTGGTTCTTGGAAGTCGTGACAAGGGAAAGCCAATTTCCATTGAATGTTCTTCTACGACGTAGAAAGCCAAGTCTCATTCGCTGTTCTTCTACGTCGTGATTGGAGAAAACCAGTTTTCATTGAGCTGTTCGTTTGGGTCTTGACTTTACAACTCCTCAGTTCACGGGGACGAGACAAGTTTAGCTGTGCATTTCTTCCGAATTTTGGTTTTACTGTTTTTGTCGACGAGAAAAGAAAGTCAAAAGCCAGACTGTGTGTTGGTTCATGTTCTTTTCTAGAGCACTGGTGACAGTGACAGGTATTTTGAGGCACACGAAGTTTTTTTCGTTTGGGTCTTGATGTGCTATTTATCATTAATAAGAGCAGGACTATTCTGAATTATCTTTTGAAAGAATTGTTGAACTCCGTATCTTAGGTAGCGAACCTACATCACTACGCACTTACGTTTGGGACCTAGGTTTCATGTATCAAATTTTTAATGAAAGAGGGCCTCGTTCTTTCAACTTGTATCGCAGAATATGGCTCGAAGTTCCACTAACTTCCAATCGTATAATTGTACTCTTAATTTTTCAAAAAGCTTGCTATTGACATTGAAATTAATGGTTTGAAATTTAAAATAATTAGATATTTTTAAGATTTAGTTTTTTTGTACAAAATAAAACAGACCAAAACCTTTCAAAATTTACAGTGTAAAGTCTTAGAACTACAAGATATGCTTTGCAGTGCATAGGAATACACGAAAAACGTTTGAATTTATTGTATAAATTCGAGCCTTGAAAAAGGATTTGACTGAGAAAGATACGATCTCTTTACGTTATTTCTGACATTATTTGTTGTTTGACATTTTTGGAAACGATGAATCATCGTGGTGCTTTCAAGGAAATGTTCGTGTGATTCTCAGGTTGCAACTTCAATTTCGTGCTCGTTACTGTAATGTGTGGAGACTTAAGTCCTAATTTAACGCCAAATTAGGACTTGATTTCCCGTCTGAGAAACAATTTCGGTGTACAGAGTGAACATATTTTTTTTGATATTTTCAGTTTTCAGGTACAAAGTACCTATTTAACTTATATTTTTAGTGAAATTAGCCTTGAGGTAAAAAGTAAATAAAATGGGGCGTGTAGAATTCGGAATTCAAAAAAGACGCAAGTGAATTGGTTGCAAGTAAACTGGTTGCAAGACTTAGGAAAAGAAAACAGTAACCCATTTAAAAGTTGCGTTAATTTCAAAGTTGCAAAAAATCAAGAGCTCTAAATTAGGGATGAATTTTGTGACTGTTCTTAATAAGTTTGCGAACAGCATCCTTTGTTTTGTTAGTCTACAAACATCAGAGGTTCTGTAATGGGTGCTGTGTGTTCTAAATTAGTGCCGTATGTTACGCCTGAGTAAATAGCATAGCTGTAAAGTGACTGCATTAATAAAGTTTTCATACACATGTTGTTTTTGGATTCAATTTTTCATATCTATGAAGCTATCCCGCTCTATTTCGTTTCTACATCAATATGCTGTTCATTCCTTTGGAGAATTTAGATATCTTCTTTGGTTTCATGTCTGAATAATGTAGACGTGTAGCCTGACATGGTGTGATAAATGAGGTCAAAGTATCAGACATCAACACAATATGTTCACTATTTTTTCTCGCTTTTGAATTTTAATAATTGCTGCTCATTTTAGAAGAAGTGCTCACGAATTTTATAAGGTGAAAATATACTTGAACTTTTCGAATTAAATTGTACAAAAATTTAAAAGTAGCTTCAAAGAAACGCTGCTAGTTTCAACATAACTGGCCCTAATTCAAGTACCTCTCATATCATTCTTTTGGCATCAATTTTTGCTAGGGTTTTTAACCGATGGAAAAAATTGGGAATTTTCGCCGTGTTTATATATCAATAATGATGTATTTTGATTCTGGTTCCTTGTTTACTGATGTTGAACTCAGACCTTTTCGAGTCCGCTTTGGGACTGCAAATTTTTACATCGTCATCAAAATCGTTCAGCAGAAATGAATAACAAATTAGGAGTACCACCTACGTTGAATGCAGAATTAGAAAATCGTAAACGAAAATGAAACAATGAAAAATTTTACGTTTTATTTTCAGCATTTACTTTTGATTGGGCTTTGCACCGCCACACTTGCAGTGTTTTTTTCTGCCACACTTGCAGTGTTTTTTTCTGCCACACTTGCAGTGTTTCTTCTGCCACACTTGCAGTGTTTCTTCTGCCACACTTGCAGTGTTTCTTCTGCCACACTTGCAGTGTTTCTTCTGCCACACTTGCAGTGTTTCTTCTGCCACACTTGCAGTGTTTCTTCTGCCGCACTTACAGTGTTTCTTCTGCCACACTGGCAGTGTTTTTTGCCTACTTGCAGCCCCTCCACGATCCTCCTCCAGCTCACTAAAATACCATACATACAGAAAAGATGAGTCCAAGTGCTAGATGATCATTCCTGAGATCAAAGCCGATGTGTAAATCGTAGAATACCTTGCCTAAGAGACAAAAATACTTAAAATACTTTGCCTAACAGGTGTCCCTAACCATACATGTGGTGTTGGTAAGTTAATTTTTTAACTACCCCTAATAGAGCGACTAAAGACGATATTTCGCTTGTGTCAGGTACCTAACCTAATTTCTAATTGGTAAATGAGTAGGAATATAATATTTTTTCGAAGAATGGCGTTTTTTCTAATAGAAGTTGACCGAGTTGGAAAGAAATCTCGGCATTCAGAGACAACCATGTGCTCGTTGCAACGCGTAAAATGACGAGCGTTACGGAAAATATTGGGAAACGTTTTCTCGAAATTTTCTTTGGTAACATCACTTTGTTTTGTGTTTCACCCCGTCGCTGACGTGGAATGGTTCGACCCAAAATTACCAAAATGTGATGGTTCTGATAAAATTATTGTACTGAAAACTTTGACCAACGCGCAGCCCAAGTAACTTAATAGTTTTGAGTAAGGTAATCGTAATGGTTACAGTACGTCAGGTCAATTGTAACGCGCGCTTCTCACAAGTATCTAGGTGGATAAACAATACATGTATAGTATTTCCTAAACGACTAAACGACACATGGTATTTGCTGTATTATGTTTGCTAACATGTTTAGTATTTGCTGTAGATATGTGAGCAAGCCGTAATGAATTCATATTTCGTAAACTATAATTCGGGATGATGCCTTGAGTATCAGAGCGCGTCGTTTGAGCGATAATGACGCATACCAGTCGTATTCATTGCGCGGCTCTCAAAAAATATATAAATCAATTAATTTATGGATCCATAAAACATAATTAATCCATAGTTGTTTCATAATTAATACATAATAAATTGATACATAATTTATCTAATGTACGCTAACTTGCAGTAGCTGCGGTCCTCTCAGTCAATGCGTTTAACCGAAGTGGCTCTCTTGTAAAAATGAGTGACAACAATGACGTATACAGTCGATCTTTGAGTTACACGTCATCTTATTCGAACCGAGCCGCGCAGCTGCATGATTGCTCTGAGATTCACCAATGATTACTATACGTAGTTGTGAAGCTCACCAAACTGTACAGCAACAGCGGTTTAAAATTCAATTAATTCAATTATAATAATTTTGAACCTGCCCTATACCTGCTGTTGGATGATTTCTTCGAAATTCATCACAATCTACAATCATTTTCAACCCAACCGAACTGCGCAGTTAGATGACTTCTTCGAAATCTATCAAAAGCTACAATAATTTGAAACTACCCAAAGCGTGTTTTTGGAGAATTTGTTCGAAATTCATCAAAAGCTACAATTATTTTCAACCCAACCCAACTGCCTAGTTAGATAATTTCTTTGAAGTTCATCAAATGCTACAAGAATTTTGAACCCCACCCAACTGCGCAGTTAGATGATTTATTCCAAAGTCAACGGAAACTACAACAATTTGAACCTACCTTTAAGCGGTCAGCAGCCTCATTCTTTCAGAATTCTCCAATAATATTTATTATCACTTATATTGTGAACCCAGTGACACTAAAGCAGCTTGTCTAAATGATGGCTGAAGTGAGATCCAACCTCAATGAAGGCGTGTCGGCTTTAGGGACAGCAAATGGCAGTCCCTGTGAATGCGTTTCCTATAGAGTTTGATGAGATCAGTACTATTTAATTAAAAATACTAGAGTTGGGCAAAATTTAATTTAATGATGTTATTTTTCAGTTATTAAAATTCGTGCGCGATCATCACATTTAAGGCCGTAGTGTTATTTTTCAATTGATATTCACGCATGATCATCCAATTTAAGGCCGTAAAGTTATTTTTCGATTGATATTAGCACCAAACCATCACATTCAAAATGAAAATTAGATCTGGATTTCTTTGCTCCGTATGAAGATGGTTCAAGTCACACAACTCACACAAGAGCGGCAGTTCGACGAGTTCGTGTGGAGGACGGAACATCCTGGAGTGAAATTCACGCAGATTGACGGTTATGACACAGTCAAGGTTTATTTATCTTGGAAAATGAAATAAAATATAAAAACCATGCAAGTTTTTCAATGGAGACACGATATACTTGAATAGCGTATATGATTTCATTTTTGGAATGTGTAGTTGAAAACATCAGATTACATATTTTATTGAACATTGTATGGTGTTTAGAGTAATCTTTTCTGTGGTTGCTTTTGGACATCCCAAATGAACGATTGGAATAGCAATAATACGTTCACATGACATGGAATTTAATTTCCATTCCTTGGAATTATCATTGGGTACAAACAGTGGAAGTTGAATGAAAGTTTCTCTCATATAACTTGATGCTAAACATCTTTTCACATCCTCCATCCTCGTCTCGTATTTCAAAATTATTTGTAATTCAAAATCGTCTCGTGTTTTAAGTCGACTTGGAATTTCAATTTACTATTGATTACTAATTTGTTCCGGTTTTTCTTTGTCATTTGTCTTGTTTAAATTTTGTCTTTGCAGTGGCCCTTATTCGTTTTCATTCTATTAATAAATTCTCATTAATTTCATTATAGTTCCATATCTTCTAATTTGAATCAAAATGGTTTGAGAGTACATTCTAAGTAGATGTAATGAAACGTTTTTTCTGTACAAGGAGCTGAAACTGATAACTTTTCATTCACGTTACCTTCGGGAATGTATTATTTTGTCACATAATTTCAAAGCAGTGAAATGTTTCCCGGAAATACCACCCATCCACATCATCATGCACCTTTCAATTTCCTTACCAAAGATATAACCAAAAGCTACAGTCGAAATTACACAGAAGTGTACTACAATCCTAAAATTTACATTAATTAATCTCTTAGTGTGCACAAATAGTAAATCTTCATCTTGTACAAGGGAACAAAATTTTCATGAATAATTGAGGTCTTTCTTAACGCCTAAATTCCACGGCAAATTTAGTAGAGCTTCACGCGGCGCATATTCGGGCATAATAATTTTTGAACCTCACATCCCGACGATCCCTAAACAAATACAAGCTCTTGATTTATAATTACTCAGCAGCGTGAGCCTTACTCGAGCTTCACGTCCCAAGATGGCGGCGCATTTCGGGCATGATTGAACCTCACATCCCGACGATCCCCAAATAAATACAAGCTCTTGATTTATAATTACTCAGTAGCGTGAGTCACAGAGCGACCACAGAATATCTTAGAGTGAGCATTGGTCTGTTGTTGCCAGCGTCCCACGGCGCTCGCAGGGCTGCCAACTTCGCTGCGCTTGTCCTCTTCTTCGCTGGCGTCCGGCCAGGTCATCATCTAGCAACGCTGGGGCCCTTGCGCAAACTGCCCCCATGCTGCTGAATGTTCAATGCTAGTATTGAGTTGTACCTGAAATGTGTGTAAGGACAAAATCCCACTAATACACACACGGGTTTTCAGTGACTAGGTCATCTAGTATCACCAGCTGGGTCATCATCTAGCAGAGCTGGGGTCGATGCGCAAACTGCGACCTGCTGAATGTTCAGTGCTTCTATTGAGTTGTACCTGGAATGTGTGAATTATAGTGATTTTAATGAGTTATGTCTGAAATGTATGTGTTTTTGGGATTTTACCGTACAAACACGGGTTTTCACTGACTTGGTCATCATCGAACAACGCAGGGATCGTTGCTCAAATGTCCCCATGCTGCTGAATGTTCAACGCTAGTAATTTGTACCTCAAATGTATGTAATAATGGGATCATGTCCTTACAAACAGAGTTTGGTTGGGTCTTGGCTGGTGTTGGCTGTACGCCAATCGATGCTGTAGTTGCGGTGACGTTTTTCGCTGGGCCAAATATGTTTGCAATATCAAAAGAGGTTGACTCATCAGTCAAAATGCTGCCAAACGTCGCAATTGAGAACTTCCGTTTCGTCGGATGTCGCAATATGACCTCGGCAGTTGGATCTAAAATACGCACAAAGTATTAGAATTTTGTAGCAAATGTTTCGTCCTTGTTAGCTCACAGTTATCTACGTCATTTTGCCAACCAGCTTCCGTTTACATTTTCAGGATCTGCTTGTCACTTTGTCTCACGAATTCAATCACCATTAGCAAGGGGCTCAAAATATTTCCTAGAATGTATCCTTTGTGATCAATTGAAGCATCTAAAAGTTAATGAATTCAACAGGAATTAGGTTAAGAGAAACCAAGATTTGACAACCACAAATTTTGAAAATCCCTACTCACTTGAAGCGAGTTAATCTTTCCTCATTCACACACGACAATAAACCAAGACACTAATTTTATGAACGCAAACCATTCCCATGCTCTTCTTCATAGGATTTTATTGTTACATCCCATCTTCATCGCATTTCATTACTACTTTTCTTCCACGGCTGAAAAATTCGAAGATGGCGGCTGAGCTCTTTCTGGCTGCCGTTTCTACGACCAGCTGGCAGAGTGCCAGCGCTGTGCCAGCTCGGTGTGGCCGCACGCCCCCGCCAGGTGGTTGTGGTGCGCCACCTGCCGTTGTGCGGTCCACTCTGGGGTAGAAATAACCTAATTTCCCATGTCAGAAGGAAAGTACTTTCAATATATGCTTCCGTTATGTGGTCCATTCGGGGGTAGAAAAAACCTGATTTCCCCCTGTCAAAAGTAAAGTACTTTTAACACGTTGAAGTACTCAAGGTTAAAATGGAGTTCAATATTCAACTCAAATTAGCGTTAATTTTAAAGATCGATTTTGATAATAACGAACATTAAACAGAGAGCGCCTTCATTCAGTTTTCATTAGGCATTTATCGAAATTAAGTTAATGACTGCTAGTCGTTCAGCAGCATTATAAAAATCCCCTCAGTGGCCACCGACGGGTCACGTCGCTCTTGAAGTGCTAACGGATGCTTTTCACCTGCGAAGAAGGATGTATTTGTAATGGAGCTGGTTGTCTTTTGGTCAGTGCGAAAAGTAAGAAAGTTATTCAGCTTGAAAAAATAGCTTTTATATTAATAAAAATAGAGTATTTATACTGGATTTTTGGTGCTCATTCCGAAAAGGGAAAAAACTTTTTCACCTTGAAAGAATATCTTACTCCAATTTGAACTGATAAAAAATGTAGTTCTTTTACCGCATTTTTGTCAGTCAGTCGGTCCATCAGTGGAGTAATAATAACTTGCTGGGATTCAATTAGAAAATAGAGTACTTTCAGTGGAGTAATAATACCTTGCTTTGATTCAATTAGAAAATGGAGTACTTTCATGGCATTTTTTTAGCCCATTCTGTCTACCTAAGAAACATTAGTAAATTACTCAGATTTCAACGAAAAAATGGAGTATTGAAGTATTTTTTATCGTCAGTTTGCCCTTTTGGAAGGTTTCAAAAGTTTGTTTTCATGTAAAAAACAAAGCACTTTCAATGTACCTTTTCGTTGAAAGTTTTTTTTGCGTAGTAACAGTAATTTACTTTGAGTTTCACTGGGAAACTCAAGTACCCACAGCGTATTTTTTTCGCTGTTCAGTTCAATGGGCAGGTTACCTATATACAATAAATTATAGCTAATAATAGGAAAGATATATTTTCAGGACGGATTTGTCCTTTATTCGATTTTTGCACGCGTTAAAAAGCAATATACAAATGCATGAATCACGAAACACCTGAAAGCTGTGAACGCAGTTGCGATTTGGCTAAGGTCAGTATCAAAATCTGTCAGAGTCAGAGTCAGTCAGCATCACCTTTGCTCCAGAACGATACTACAGCCAGTCACCGAAAAACAGTGTATTTGTATATTAAATTTTTCTTCGGGCGTCAGGTTGTATTTCAATTTCGAGTGCAAAACAACACCGGCTCCGTGGACTATTCTGTTTTTTTGGAAATGTCTGTCGCTGGAGAAAATTTTTTAACCGATCATTCTAAGTGGATCACATTTACAACATACCTAAAACGCAGTTCTACCTGAATCAAAAATATTGTTTTCAATTTGCTGAGCTGACGTGAGCAGAAACTAATGCGTTCTATTTGTTATTTTGCTTTCATTCATTGAACGAAGAAGAAGACTACACCGCATCTGTTGAAGTAAGGTCACTTCCCCACTCAACATTAACGGATATTAAGACAAAAGTCCAAGTGAGGGCCTTCTTCACTCAATATAAATGATAACAAAAAAACAGTGCATCCATCAAAATGAAGCCAATTGTCTACTGAACATTCAAGCGATGTTACTTTTCTTTTGAATATCATTGTGAGCGCTCACGTGAGATCTACTGCTATTTATTGGCTGCACGGAAATATTTCTTAAAATTCAAAAACACGATTGACTTTGAATATTCTATGA